>JAANIC010001006.1:281206-300927 GCA_017607545.1 Acromyrmex charruanus | reverse complement strand
GGCAGGTCTCCAGCGTATGCTGCGCGGTGTCCCGGTCCCCGTCGCAGTGGTGACAACTCGCAGTCGGTTCCCTGCCTATGCGACACAGGTACTCCCCGAAACATCCGTGTCCGGTGAGCACCTGCGTCGCGTGGAACGACAGTCCGCCCCATCCCCTGGCTACCCACTGCTCGAGGCAGGGGAGGATGGCCTCCACGGTCCGGACGCCCGTTGTCGGCGGGTCGTTTTCGAGAGTGGCGCGCCACTCTTCGAAGACCCGCCGACGGGCGTTCCCCCTTAGTCGTTCTACGGTCATCGGGGTTACGATCCCCCCCCGTAGCCGAATGGCCTTCATCCTGGCGAAGGTCTCCGCCAGGGCGTCAGCCACATACTCGGCAGGGGGGATCCCCATATAATATATTATCTGTTATTTTTGCAGAAAGAATTTTCATGTTGCAAAAGATCGAATTACACTGAGAAAAATGTGTTTGTTATTTTTGACTATAATTGTATAGTAAAATAATATTAGGAACTCCATTTTTTACAATACATAATTGTGTAATAACTAATGTTATTACTACTGTAACTTTATATATATGGTTTTTTTCAGTTATGAAAAAACCATGTACTTAAACTTGTAATTTTTCCCATTATATTTATTGTCACAATATTTTATAATATATAATTGTTACCACCGATGTCTATGACATGAACGGAGTCATGAGAATCGCCTAGCAATTAATTAACTATTGATTAATGAATTGACTCTCAGATGCTTCCCTTCTCATCTTACATTGCAATTCCTTGTATTTCATTATTACTAACTAAATATAAGATCTTAATCAAACAAGAATCTTGGTTTTTCTTTCGGAGAAAACATAACAATTGGCGATTAGGATCATGGATTTCAAAAAGGCACTCATGTTTCTCATTCAACAACAGCAGCCGCAACTATTCTTACAGCAACAATTGGTCCAAAAACAACAATAACAATTTTATATGAAACAACAACAAGATTTCATAAGCCACATTTCTTCGGCTTGGATTACTTCATCGGGTTCTTCACAAAGGGATGTCAAAATGGAATCCTTGGCGAATTCCATAACCGAATTCATATACGGTCCAGAAAATAATCTAACATTCGATGCATGGTATATCAGATATCAAGGATTATTCCAGGTAAACGCGCAGGAATTAGACGACGCACCTAAGGTCAGACTTTTATTACATAAAATGAACACAATCTCACATAAACAGTACATTGATTACAAGATTACATTTTGCCAAAGATACAAAGATTATGATTTCGCAATCATAGTTAACAAACTTACGCAATTATTTGAAAGGAAAATATCTCTCTTCATTATTCATAATCTTCACAGTATTAGCACTATAATTGCATGAATACAATGAAATCTCAAGATTTTATTTCTTATGCAGTGCTTTTTAATAAACGTTGCGAAGAATTCAAAATTTCATCAATCACTGATGATCTATTTAAATGTCTTATCTTTGCATGTGGTTTAAGATCGTCCTTCGAAGTCGATATTCGTATGAAACTTTTCAATTTAATTGATACAAAGCAAGACAATCTTACAATTGAGGATCTTTCAATGGAATGTCAGCGTTTAATTAATCTCAAGCATGACACATCCTTAATCCAAAACCAAAATTCATCAGAGTTTGAATATAGTGGCTCCTTTAAATCTGATCAATAATGCAAACTTAAAGTGAAAAACACAAATAAATTAAAAAATCTTCAAGGTAAAAAACAAATCAATAATTCCTTATTGGTATAATTCCCAATCAATTCTTTCAAATTTGGAATAAGTAAAGTCTCATTGCATTGTTATTTTCTACTGTATGAATGTGATTCATGCTGTACATGATATTTCGTCTGAAGTAATTTGTTGATCAGAAGACCATAATATAGATAGGATAAAGGAAGAGTTCAATGCAAAGGCTGGTATGCCTGATGTTATTGGTGCAATTGATGGATGCCACATAGAAATAGAAGCTCCAAAGGTATGTAAAAGTAGTTGTATTGAAAATATTAAGATGATAAAATCTTTGTTTAAATTCACAAGTATTTATGCTTAGGTTGATGCTGCTTCATATCGCACTAGTAAGAAAAAATATACTGTCGAACTTCAAGCAATTTGTGACGAATCCTTAGTTTTTACTGTTTTACGGGTTACCCAGGAACATAACGCGTTCCATAATTCTCCATTATATAGAGACGCAATGAGAAATGAATGTGCTTTATTTCCTAATAGAGTATCTTGTTGGAGATAAAGGCTATCAGTCAGTAAGAACACCTTATAAAGATACTGGTGCTTTGATTCAGATATAATAAAATGACATATAATAAAATGACTATATGCTTTTTGCTACATTATATATATATATACACGTTATATATATATATATATATATATATGTATACATATATACATGTTAGCAAGTTACTAGCATTATGTTACTTTTACTATTTTACTGTTTGTTCCATATGTAACATATTTTTTATAATTTACAAAAATTGTGTTTAGCACAACAAAATGTATCCTATCCAATCGATCTATTTATTATTTAATCTAAGCGATTGCATTTTATCCCCTCCTCTTCCAGATATGCTTATTAACATATTTTCTATCTGTAGATTTATAAAGATTTCAACAATATTCTATCAAGAACTAGACAAGTAATAGAGCATGCGTTTGCTCTTCTCAAAGGACGGTTTAGAAGATTGAAACATTTGCACATGGATCTTATTGATGAAATTCTTTGCACAATTTTAGCTTATTGTATATATGCTTAAAAGGATTTCATAACAATGAAGATTTCGCAGAATATATTAGAGATGGAGAAGAAAAATGACAATGCTCCTTATGAACCAAAACCAAAATTTATATGAAGAACTCGTAATTGATAATCTTATACCTGGCAAAGAAAGCGTAATTATTTAAAGCATAGCTTAATTTGATTCGCACGCGAAGTATATTATGAGCACATCCATGTTAGTTTACTTCAATATTAAATGTAACGAAATAAATAAAATTAGTTTTTATGAAAAATATATTTAAAAATTAGGCTTTTATAAAAAAGTACATTTCCTGTCTTTGAATACATATAAGGGCAAGTCAATAAGTTCTTAGAAAATCTGTCAGAGGGCACTCGCAGTGTCATGTTGTGGGAATAAGTGACTCGATTGATGAGTCAAATACTTAAGACAAGCCCACGCTTGTCGTGTGATGTGATATAAGAGGTAATGATCGACATTTTACTTGAAACTGATAATGATGAATCTTTATTACTCGAATTCGAATGAATACGACCGTACAGGATGAGCGCCATAATCTATCTGGCTGCTTATTTGTTTTCTGACGCCGCTTGTAGGCAACTCGCAACCTACAAACTCCCTAAGCCTTCTACACTCGCTGCGCTAGTGAGATATTGAGAACGTAGTTCCCCACATACTCCCCCCCCGAGTGACAACGAATCTGAATCCTATGCTTATTACTAGGTTAACATAATATTGCTTTAGTGAAGTACATTTATAATTATATGGCGAAGGTGACTTTTTTCTTGGGGCGCGCATATGTTTTTAGAGTTGGTTGCTCGTTGCTGAACCAATTGGTTGTTTGCCCTGCTTCAGGAATTGTATTACATAAGTCATCGCGTATGCCATACGCTGATTTAAAATTTTCGACCGATACATTGCGCTGTGTATCGTTAACATCAATGTCGAATATTCGATTCGACACACGATTTACGATTTTGTGAGGGCCGGTGTAGGGACGCTTTAAGGCTCTCTTGGTACCGCCCACCCATAGAAACATGGGAACGTGAGTGGAACAAATCTTTGAATACAAATGAACGTTTCTTATGCGTATGCTCTACCGAGATTGGTTTAACTGCGCATATGCTCGCGGAATTCTTCGATGAACATTTTAGAATTAGGAGTGAAGTCGTCCGGTAGTACAAATTCTCCGGGGACGCGCAGCGTCGTTCCGTAAACGAATTCCGCAGACGATGCGCCGATGTCAAGGCGGACATGAGTACGCAGACCTAATAGTACGGTCGAAAGTACTCGTGACCAACCTTCATTAGCATGACACATTATTAGAGCTTTTAAGCTTCTATGCCATCGCTCGATCATACCATTCGAGGTGGGGTGATACGCCGTGGTACGAATTCGTTGACAGCTGATCAGCTGAATAAGTGCAGTGAAAAGTTGTGTTTCGAACTGGCTACCTTGATCCGTAGTTATCGTTTTGGGTGCTCCAAAATTTGCTACCCAGTTGTCGTAAAACGCGCGTGCCACTGTAATGGCTTCGATGTCTTTGAGAGGTATTGCTACTGGTATTGCTACTACCAACGCGAAAATCTATCAATGATCGTCGCACAATATTTGTACTCGTCCGACTCAGGCAAGAGACCTATTAAATCTATGTGAACATGTTCGAAAGTCGGGCGAGACAAATTTTTCGGGATTTAGTTGAAGGTGTCGGGTTATTTTTGACTGTTGACAATCTAGACAATTTTTGCATCACTTTGCAATGTAGCGATGCATGTTAGGCCACACATACCGTTGACGGATTAACCGATCAGTGACTTTAGGGCCCGGATGAACCGCGTCATGGAACATATGAAAGACGCGATCTCGTAAAGATGCCGATATATAGGGGCGGATTGCCTCGCCGGTCATTTCACAATAAAGTGTATGCGTCTCCATTGAATTCGCTTCATAGTAAGCGGAAATTCAGGAGATTCGCGGATGGACCATAGCTCCTTGTCTTATTCTTGTTACTCTGCAAGCTCATTTAGTTCAATCTCGGCAGGTAAACACATGGCTTCGATGCGGGAAAGGGAATCCGCCACGATGTTATCATTGCCCGATAGGTATTCGATACGCGTGGTGAACTGCGAGATGAACGACAGTTGTCTTTGTTGCCGGGATGATGCCTTTTCGGAACGTTGCATGAACGCGTAGATGAGAGGCTTGTGATCAGTCGCAATCTTGAAATTCCGTCCTTCGAGGAAATAACGAAAGTATTTAACTGCCTCGGCGATCGCCGTAAGCTCCCGATCGTATGCTGTAGTTCTGTTGCGCCGAAAAGAACGCGAGCGGTTTCCACGCGTCATCCAGACGTTGTTCGAGGGCGGCCCCGATAGCGAAATATGATGCGTCACAAACGAGGCGCGTCTCGGCTGCGTCGGAGAGGTGAGAAAGTATAGTCGCGTTGGCCAGACTCTTCTTGCACTTATTAAACGCTTCCTCAGTCGCCGGCGTCCTTATTAGCCGTTTGTCATTTTTGCGTGAGTCGCGAAGTACTCGTGTAGTGGTGCCTGAACGGTAGCTGCATTATGCAGTAGTTTACGATAAAAGTTGACAAGCCCGAGAAAACGACGCAATTCAACTATAGTGTTAGGCCTAGGAAACTCGCGAAACTCTGAACTTTATCGAGTGTTGGTTTATAACCTTCGTTGTTAATCGTAAAGTCGAGGAATTCTAATTCTTGCCGAACTCGCATTTCTCTACATTGAGTCGTAAATGAAATTTTTTAATCGCTGTAATACTGTGCGTAAGTGAGCTTCGTGAGCTTCTTCAAGAGACGTCGACGCTATGAGAATGTCGTCGATGAATGCAAACACAAATTCCAGGTCACCTAATGCGCGGAAGATTTGACGCTGGAATGTTTGACTCGCGTTTCTAAGAACGTATATCATAAATTTATATTCGAACAGCCCGAAGGGAGTAACGACAGTTTTCGGAATATCTTCCGGCGCCATTGGAATTTGATTGTATGCTTGATGCAGATCTAGCTTAGAGAAAATGACTTTCTCACGCAGGTTGGAGGAGCAGTCGTGAAAATGCGGTACGGAAAATTTATCCGGCACGGTAATTGCGTTAAGACGACGGTAGATCGCCGCAGATCCTCCATGATCCGTCTTTTTTCTGTACCATGTGAATGGGACTTGCCCATGGACTACTAGACGGACGGCATATACCGGCTTCGACTAGCCGTTGAAATTCAGCCTTTGCTGCTTTTAATTTTACCGGACTTAACCGCCTGGGGCGCTCGGCTACCGGCGGATCCGTGGTAATGATGTGATGACGAACATCGCTACTGCAATTCGGAGTTGCCTGTTCTAAACCGGTGACCTCCGGAAATTCAGATAAGATGCTCGCGAATTTCGTACTGGGATTGACCGTACTCATGGCAAGCTGTGGTACCGATTTGACACAATGCCCGACACGTACACATTGTTTTGTGAATCGATGAGTCTGCGACCCTTAAGGTCTGGATGGAGACCGTAATGTGCAATCAGGTCGGCTCCAATAATTGGGTACGGAACTGATGCTACGCAGAAATTCTATGTGAGCGGGCGTATCCCTAAATGTAGCGTTCGGAACGACTCCCCATACGTGTTTATACGCGTATTGTTTGCCGCGTAAAGCTTGAAATTAGTCGGAGTTTTGTTCTTCGCGTATCTGCTGGGAAGCAACGAAATCTCCGCCCCGGTATCCACAAGGAATAGCTCTCCGGTGACTCGATCGCGGATGTGGAGATGGAAAGAAGAATCAACGCCCGCCATACCTGTCTCCTCGGTGGCGGACGACTCTATTCCCCGGCCTTTCCGTCTGTTAAATCCTTGGGTTTCGGCACATGGAGATTTGTCGGTTCCCTTACAAACTCGCGCCTGGGCCCCAAAAGTACGGTGCGGCCAGCAGACACGAGAGCTTCTGCTTTTAGAACGCTTACGATTTTTGTTAGCCTCGTCTCGCGCCTGAGATCTGCTGCACCGCTTGACCTCAGCCGCGAGGGTGGCCATATTGGCATCCATAGACGGTCGATCTTAGCTTCTAAGTCGGACGGCTTAGACTCTGACGACGATGCGGCGGCACACTGTGCAGAATCACCCACGGTCTCAACTATTTTGTCCGCCATTTTGGCTAGCTTGTCCAGATCCGTGCTTTCGGTAGTCGCAAGAATGCTTCTAATGTGCGGTGATAGGTGTTCAAAAAACACGGTTTTTATTACAGCGTCGTCACATCGCTTGTCAGAGTTCAAGTTACGGAGTCGACTGAGGATCTGCGACGGTTTCCCTGACGTAAGCACTTGGCCTTTTATTAGTTGACGCAGTTGACTCTCTGCTGACGCTGAAAAATTTTCAATAATACGCTGTTTTAATTTGGTGTAAGATTCGCTCTCATCAGGCTCCGCGATTAGATCTCTGCAGCACGCGGTGGCTTCGGTGTCCAAAGACATAATCACGTAATGTGCCTTAGTCTGTGATTCGTGCGGTCTCGAACGTGGCTTCGACTTGAATGAACCATATCACCGAATCTTTGATTAAGAACGGCGGAATTTTCGGAACCCTGTATGAATCCACGCGCGCGACATTGCTCTGCTGAGGCGCCGCTTGCAGCTTTGCCACCAGCGCCTGCAATTCCTCATAGGTAGGAGGAGGCATCACTGTACGGCTACCGTATCGAAGCTCGCGAACCATCAGTATTTCCTAACGGCCTTAAATCCTAACCGCTCACGCGCGCGCTATGTAAAACTTCGATCTTAATGCTAATCTATCAAAAATGGAAAAGTCGTTAATTAGTGTTCATGCGTTAACCTCGCGGAGAAAACGCGGAAAGTCTACTTTCCTGTTTTGCCGGATTACGCGCGCTAAAAACTGACATACTGCGCACGCAACTTGCCCGACTACAATGGCGGGGACGACGCGCTCGCTGGACACAATGGCGGCGATGTCGTCCTTCACAGGTCATAATGGCGGCGACGGCGATGGCGTCCTGAACGCCGGCTTGTGGTCTGGCCCGTGCGGTTCCCACGGCGGCGGGACGCTGCGCGCCTGTCGTTGGATATGTCCCTGCGGTGCTTCCGACCGCGAGACTTTACCGCCGGCCTCGACCTCAGCGATGAGGCCTTGCGACCGGTCACGATATCGGTGGTGGACCTCCTGCTGCTCACGACGTCGGCGATAGGCCTCCTTGTCGGCCACGGCGTCGGCGATGAGCCTCCTTGTCGGCTACGACGTCGGCGATGTGCACTGCTGCTCGGTTCGAAACCAAGTTTATTTCGATGTAGTTCGAACGACAGTTACCGGTCAATCGCTTCTTCCTCTCGATCACGTCGTCCTCTCGATTACGTCGTCCCCTCGATCACGTCGGGGTTACCAATGTGGGAATAAGTGACTCGATTGATGAGTCAAATACTTAAGACAACCCACGCTTGTCGTGTGATGTGATATAAGAGGTAATGATCGACACTTTACTTGAAACTGATAATGATGAATCTTTATTACTCGAACACGAATGAATACGACCGTACAGGATGAGCGCCATAATCTATCTGGCTGCTTATTTGTTTTCTGACGCCGCTTGTAGGCAACTCGCAACCTACAAACTCCCTAAGCCTTCTACACTCGCTGCGCTAGTGAGATATTGAAAACGTAGTTCCCTACAATGTCTGTGGGGAACTACGTTCTCAATATCTCACTAGCGCAGCGAGTGTAGAAAGCCTAGGGATTTTGTAGATTGCGAGTTGCCTACAAGCAGTGTCAGAGAAAAATAAGAAAGAAGATAGATTATGACACTCATCCTATACGGTCATATTCATTCGTGTTCCAGCAATAAAATTCATCACTATTAGTTACAAGAAAAATGTCGATTATTACACCTCATATCACATCACACAACAAGCGTGGGCTTATCTTGAGAATTTGACTCGTCAATTGAGTCACTTATTCCCACATTGATGACCTCGACGTGATCAAGAGGAAGTAGTGATTGACCGACAACCGTCGTTCGAGCAACATCAAAACGAACTGAATTTCGAATCGAGCAGCAGTGCACGTCGTCGAAGTCTTGATCAGCAAGGAGGCTCATCGCCGACGCCGTGGCCGACAAGGAGGCCCACCGACGTCGTGAGCAGCAGGGAGCCTTCACCAATATCATAACCGGTCACAAGGCCCTATCGCTGAAGCCGGCGCCAGCGGAAAAGTCTCGCCGTCGGAAGCACCGCAGGGACATATCCAACGATAGGCGCGCAGCGTGCCGCCTCCTGGTAACTGGACGGGCCAGCCCAGGAGCCGGCGTTCAGGACGCCATCGCCGCCATTGTGACCTGTGAAGGACGACATCGCCGCCATTGTGTCCAGCGAAGCGCGTCGTCACCGCCATTGTAGTCGGGCAAATTGCGTGAGCAGTGCGTCAGTTTTTAACGCGCGTAATCCGGCAGAACAGGAAAATAGACCCTCCGCGTTTTCTCCGCGAGGTTAACGCATGAACATTAATTAACGATGTCTCCATTTAATATTAAGCGATCGACGTTTTACATAGCGTGCGCGTCAGCGGTTTATATTTAAGGGCGTTATAGAATATCGATTGTTCGTGAATTTCGACACGGTAGACGCGTAGTCATGGCTTCTCCCACCTTTGAGGAAATGCAGAAGCATCTGGTGCAGCTGCAAGCGGCGTTTCAGCAGAGCATTGTCGCGCGCGTGGATTCATATAGGGTTCCGAAAATTCCGCTGTTCTTAATCAAAGATCCGGTGATATGATTCATTCAAGTTGAGGCCACATTCGAGGCCGCACGAATCATAGAGTAAAAGACTAAGGTACATCACCTGATTATGTCTTTGGACGCCGAAGCCATCGCGTGCTGCAGAGATCTTATCGCGGAGCCTGATGAGAACGAACCATACACCAAATTAAAACGGCGTATTATCGAAAATTTTTCAGCGTCAGCCGAGAGTCAACTGCGACAACTAATAAAAGGCTACGTGCTGACGTCAGGGAAACCGTCGCAGATCCTTAGTCGACTCCGTAACTTGAACTCTGACAAGTGATGTAACGACGCCGTAATAAAAACCGTGTTTTTTGAACACTTATCACCGCACATTAGCAGCATTCTTGAGACTTCCGAAAGTACGGATCTGGACAAGCTAACCAAAATGACGGATAAAATAGTTGAGACCGTGGTGATTCTGCGCAGTGTGCCGCCGCATCGTTGTCAGAGTCTAAGCCGTCCGACTTAGAAGTTAAGATCGATCGTCTGGCCGCCACCCTCGCGGATAAGGTCGAGCGGTCCGGCAGATCTCAGGCGAAAGACGGGGCAAACAAAAATCGTAAGCGTTCCAAAAGCAGAAGCTCTCGTGACTGCTGGCCTCATCGCACTTTCGGGGCTCAGGAGCGAATTTGCAAAGGAACCGACAAATCCCAGTGCGATTGGCCAAAGCCCAAGGCTTTAACGGACGGGAAGGCGAGGGAATAGAGTCGTCTGCCACCGAGGAGACAGGTATGGCGTTGATTCTTCTGTCGTCTCCACATCCGCGATCGAGTCACCGGAGAGTTATTCCTTGTGGATACGGGGGCGGAAATTTCGCTGCTTCCCAGCAGATACGCGAAGAACTCCGACCAATTTTAAGCTTTTCGCAGCAAACAATACGCGTATAGACACGTATGGGGAGTCGTTCCGAACGCTACATTTAGGGATACGCCCGCTCACATGGAATTTCTGCATCAGTTCCGTACCCGATTATTGGAGCCGACTTGATTGCACATTACGGTCTCCTTCCGGACCTTAAGGGTCGCAGCCTCATCGATTCACAAAATGTGTACGGGTCGAGCATTGTCAAATCGGTATCACAGCTTGCCATCAGCACGGTCAATCCCAGTATGAAATTCGCGAGCATCTTATCTGAATTTCCAGAGGAAATACCGGTTTAGAACAGGCAACTCCGAATTGCAGTAGCGATGTTCGTCATCATTATCATGGGCCCGCCGGTAACTGAGCGATTAAGTCCGGTAAAATTAAAAGTAAAGGCTGAATTTCAACAGCTAGTCGAAGCCGGTATATGCCGTCCGTCCAGTAGTCCATGGGCAAGTCCCATTCACATGGCACAGAAAAAAGACGGATCATGAAGGATCTGTGGCGATTACCGTCGTCTTAACGCAATCACCCGGATAAATTTCCTATATCAGATTTGCACGACTGCTCTTCCAACCTGCGTGGGAAAGTTATTTTCTCTAAGTTAGATCTGCATCAGGCATACAACCAAATACCAGTGGCACCGGAAGATATTCCGAAAACGGCTGTCGTTACGCCCTTCGGGCTGTTCGAATATAAATTTATGATATACGTTCTTAGAAACGCGAGTCAAACATTCCAGCGTCAAATCTTCCGCGCATTAGGTGACCTGGAATTTGTGTTTGCATTCATGGACGACATTCTCATAGCATCAACGTCTCTTGAAGAGCATGAATTACTCATTTACGCATAGTGTTACAGCGATCAAAAAAGTTTTATTTACGACTCAATGTAGAGAAATGCGAGTTCGGCAAGCAATAATTAGAATTCCTTGGCTTTACGATTAACAGCGGAGGTTGTAAACCAACACTCGATAAGGTTCAGGCCATTCGCGAGTTTCCAAGGCCTAACACTATAATTGAATTGCGTCGTTTTCTTGGGCTTATCAACTTTTATCGTAAATTACTGCATAATGCCTACCGTTCAGGCACCACTAAACGAGTACCTTCGCGACTCACGTAAAAATGACGGCCAATCATATGGACGTCGGCGGCTGAGGAAGCGTTTAATAAGTGCAAGGAGAGTCTGTCCAACGCGACTATACTCTCTCACTCCTGTGACGCAGCGCCGAGATGCGCCTCGTTTGTGACGCGTCAGATTTCGCCATCGGGGCCGCCCTCGAACAACGCCTGGACGACTCGTGGAAACCGCTCGCGTTCTTTTCGGCGCAACAGAACTACAGCGCGTACGATCGGGAGCTTACGGCGATTGCCGAGGCAGTTAAATACTTTCGTTATTTCCTTGAAGGACGAAATTTCAAGATTGCGACCGATCACAAGCCTCTCATCTACGCGTTCATGCAACTTTCCGAAAAGGCATCACCCCGGCAACAGAGACAACTGTCGTTCATCTCGCAGTTCACCACGCGTATCGAATACCTATCGGGCAATGATAACATCGTGGCGGATTCCCTTTCCCGCATCGGAGCCATGCATTTACCTGCCGAGATTGAACTAAATGAGCTTGCAGAGTAACAAGAACAAGACAAGGAGCTACGGTCCATCCGCGAATCTCCTGAATTTCCGCTTACTATGAAGCGAATTCAATGGAGACGCATACACTTTATTGTGAAATGACCGGCGAGGCAATCCGCCCCTATATATCGGCATCTTTACGAGATCGCGTCTTTCATATGTTCCATGACGCGGTTCATCCGGGCCCTAAAGTCACTGATCGGTTAATCCGTCAACGGTATGTGTGGCCTAACATGCATCGCGACATTGCGAAGTGGTGCAAAAATTGTCTAGACTGTCAACAGTCAAAAATAATCCGACACGTTCAACTAAATTCTGAAAAATTTGTCGCGCCCGTGCGTTTTGAGCATGTTCGGACGGGTACAAATATTGTGTGACGATTATTGATAGATTTTCGCGTTGTCCAGTAGCAATACCTCTCAAAGACATCAAAGCCATTACAGTGGCACGCGCGTTTTATGACAACTGGGTAGCAAACTGGAGCACCTAAAACGTTAACTACGGATCAAGGTAGCCAGTTCGAAGCACAACTTTTCACTGCACTTCTTCAGCTGATCAGCTGTCAACGAATTCGTACCACGGCGTATCACCCCACCTCGAATGGTATGATCGAGCGATGGCATAGAAGCTTAAAAGCTCTAATAATGTGTCATGCTAATGAAGGTTGGTCACGAGTACTTTCGACCGTACTATTAGGTCTGCGTACTCTTGTCCGCCTTGACATCGGCGCATCGTCTGCGGAATTCGTTTACGGATCGACGCTGCGCGTTCCCGGAGAATTTGTACTACCGGACGACTTCACTCCTAATTCTAAAATGTTCATCGAAGAATTCCGCGAGAATATGCGCAGTTAAACCAATCTCGGTAGAGCATACGCATAAGAAATGTTCATTTGTATTCAAAGATTTGTTCCACTCATGTTCCCATGTGTTTCTACAGGTGGGTACCAAGAGAGCGTTAAAGCGTCCCTACACCGGCCCTCATAAAATCGTAAATCGTGTGTCGAATCGAATATTCGACATTGATGTTAACGGTACACAGCGCACATTCAAAAGATACAATCGCTTCATGCTTCTATCAGCAATATTGAGCTGCAGATTGCTAAATTTCGGGGATTGGATGACATCAATAATAATCCATCTCCGTACACTACTGATCAGAAACTTTGTGAGCAGCATTTCATAGCTAGTGTTTCAAGAAATAACGAAGGTAGATATGTAGTTAAGTGACTTTTCAAGGAAGATTTGTTAACCACAGTGATTCAAGATTCATCGCGCTTAAGCGTTTTCAAGGCCTAGAGAGGCGTTTAAATCGCGATCTCGAATTAAAAAACGGGTATTCCGAATTTATGTCTGAGTATCTCGCGTTAGAACATATGAAATTAGTAACTGAGGAAGCTTCCGATGAATTCGAGTCTTGTTTACCCCATCACTGTGTATTCAAGGATTCTCCTGCTGGTCCTAAGCTCCGCGTTGTATTTGACGAGTCTTGCGTTACTGAAACCGGATTATCATTAAATGATTGTATGTTGACAGGACCAGTCATTCAGTAAGATCTTACGTCAATACACATTCATTTTCGTACCTTCAAATACGTCTTTATACATCATTAAGATGTATCGCCAAATCAAGGTGGATCCTTTACAAACTCGTTACCAGAGAATTTTGTGGCGCGACAATAATAACTCAAGGCTAGAAGTCTACGAATTAACCACCGTTACGTACAACATCTTTGCTGCCTCCTTTCTCGCTACGAAATGTCTCACGCACTTAGCTGATACATCCGCCGACAGTTACTCCGTAGGTTCTCTGCATGTTGCCCGTGATTTCTACGTAGACGACCTACTGACGAGAGCAAACACACTATCAGAGGCAATAACTATTCGTGATCAGATAATTCAATTATTAAAACTAGACTCATTTGAACTCAGCAAATGGGGATTTAATTGTCCGACGTTATTAAAGGGCGTAAGCGATCAAATAGATGTTCTCATACCATTTCGCAAGTATGTTGAATGCCGCGTTTTAGGCATTATCTGGGATAAAACTGATGACGTATTTCAATTCTTAAGTAAGCCCGGTCATCTATCAGAGCGTATAACTAAACGTTCAATACTTTCAGATGCTTTCAAAATGTTTGACTCGCTAGGGCTTCTCAGATTATAATAATCGTATTATGTAGTCTGATTATAGTAATCACTAAGTTGACGATACAAGATTTGTGGCAGGCCGGAGCGGATTGGGATGAGTCAGTTCCGCAGGCTATTCATTCTAGCTGGCTTCACTTCAGGCTGCAATTGCCATTATTAAATTAGCTTCGGATTCCTCGCTGCATCGGAACATTCGCGAATTCAGATACAATTTAAGTTCACAGGTTTTGTGATGCTAGCCAGCATGTCTATGACGCATATATATCTCCGCATTGAAATCGGCCTTTAAGACTACCAATCGAATTTGCTTTGTTCTAAGTCTCGAGTTGCTCCGCTCAAGACTGTATCTCTGCCGTGTCTAGAATTGTCTGCCGCATTATTGTTAGCACAATTAATCGACAAATTCAAATCATCAGTCGATTTAACTAACGTTAGAATATTTTTGTGATTAGACTCCACTATAACTCTAAGCTGAATAAATTTTTCTTCACACAAATGGTCGGCATTTGTAGCGAATCGGTAGGAGAAATTGACGTCTAACCAATCCATCTTGGCGCCATGTGGTCTCTCATAACAATCCGGCAGACATGCTTTTGCGGGGATTGCTTCCTGAGTTGATAGGATTTTCTTTATAATGGCATGGACCTTTATTTTTGGTAGCATCTGAGAGTGAATGGTAATTTTCGTCAGAATGGGAAAAATTTATCAGAGTGAAATTCTCGAATAAAAACGGGTGTCCACTATTGCAAAGCTAGTAGACTGTCATTAATCACTTGCTTAATAAATTTTTTTCCAATTTCAATAAAGCATGTCGAATCTTGGCCTATTGTCTTAGGTTTTCCAGTCCTCAGCGTTTCAGACCGCTAACTACTACTATATCTTCTGACGAAATTTTAAATTCCCTGCGCGTCATGTGCAGAATTGTTCAAGCTCAGTCCTTTTCGAATGATTATAAGGCACTGAGTAAGCAAATCAGTAACCGGTCTAGCGAATTGATCTCCTTGTGTCTGTTCATGGGAAGCGACAAGCTAATAAGAGTCGGTGGAAGATTGAAAAATTCTGCCCTGCCATTTGACGCGTGCCATCAAATTCTTTTGCCTTAAAATCACATACTAGTTAAATGAATAATTGAATCAGAGCACTTACGCAATTTACATTCTGGTTTACAGGCCATGGCAGCTGTCAGACAATGATTCTGGCCTCTTTCATTACAGTCAGTTACTAATAAAGTAGTCAACAATTGATTTATTTTAAGGCCAAACCAACTCATTCTGAGCCTTAATGGGTCTTTTACCCTCGCCTAGAATTAACATTTCGCATCCATTTTCGCATTGTGGCGTCGATTATGCCGGCCCCATGTCATTGCGAGAGTCAAACGCCGCAATTCCCGTATTCGCAAGGCTTATGTAGTATGCCATTTTTGTATGCTTCGCCACCAAGACGGTTCATCTAGAACTTGTAAGCGATCTTAATTCCGATGCGTTCATTGCGGCCCTTAAGAGACTTATTTCACGCCGCGGGAAATCCTAACAAATATACTCGGACAATGCGATTATCTTCATCGGAGCACAATGACAAATTAAAGAATTTTATGATTTCCTCAGAGATGAACAAACGTAGGATACTATAAGCAATTTCTTGCGTTTGTTCCTACCTCTGACCGCTTTCAAAATTTGCGCTATTACCCATGCAAATTTGTAACAGTACTACTCATGTAATCGTCATCTAGTTTAGCCATAGCAAGCATTTCGTTCACTTGTTACTTCTTTAAAATTGATTCTAATAATTAAGTTAAGCTTTGTACTTTAACTCTTAGTTTAAGCATTTTTTGTCACAATGTAAATCTTCTAAATAATCATTCATGTTTAAATTTATCTCTAAGATGTTCTTAATTATTCTTATATTGTTAATTTGCAATCTCTTTTCTTTAGATACAATTGCGATTCAGATTGTCATCAAATTAAGTAAAGTTTTTGAAGGGTAGCTCTTTCAAGGGGGTTAAGATTACAAAAAATTATTTGTTTTGGACTCCGCGTCCTTGAATTGCGTCCCTGCGCCCTCCATACTCGACTTGTATGCGCAACGCGTCCTTTGAATTACTGCGCACGACGCGTCCATTATTATTAGGCATCTATCTCTCAATGTGTGCGGTCGCACCACTCTTGCCCGACATTTTTGTTCCTCTGTTGTTAAACACAGCCATTCGGGAAGGTGATATCACAGAGTCGTGTCAAATTTCAAGTCTTAAAATCAATAAAAAGGGTAATTAAACTAAAAGACCTGTGTCTTGATCACGCCGCCACTGGGATATTATACTGGCAAGCAACGCGCAAAGGGCGATCGAGCCTGCAGTCCAGCTTCACGAATCATCACATTAACCAGAAGCTTGGACAATACGTAACAATAAACAAAAACGTTTTCTAATCCAAAAATCATTGAATCCATTATTGATTGGGATTCACCTGGAGCTGTGGTGACTCTAAAAGATAAACGATAATAAACGTATAAACTTCGATGTGTATTAATTATTAACAAATATTTGGATTCTTCATCGATTTCAATTTGAAGCGTAGAAAAACATCAAACAAATTTAATTGACTAAAATATTTACAGTTGAAAAATTGAGAAAATGTTTCATCAGGCAAAGGAAGTGGATGACGATTCGGTTCTAATGACTCATTGAGTCCAGAATAATCTGCGCAAACCCTAATCTTTCCATATTTTTCTTCCGGACAACAACTATTGGAGTTGTCCAGTCTGAATTTTTGATTTGTGAAATAATTCCATTTTGTTCAACTCTCGTAAGTTCTGCGTCGACTGAAGGTAAAATTACGTAAACAACCGGTCTTTTGGGTTTAAAAACTGGTTTTGAATTGGGTTTCAAAAACAGTTTGACTTTTGTTTTCGTGCATTGACCTAATTGAGTAGAGAAAACATCTTTAAATGTTTCTTTTAGTAAAGATGAATCAAATTGAGTCGGATCTGCCTTTGAATGGATTTTGTAACAAAAACTATTGAGATTATAATTCCATAAGTCAAAAACTGCAAACCAATCAAAACCAATGACATTATGATCCAAATTTGATGTCACGAAACATCGTAGTCTGATGATTCCATTCAAAAATATTTCGCAATTAAATTCTTGATTGAAATTGATATGATTTCCCGACGCATCGCGAGCAACATGTGAGGTTATGCAACCTTTTGGTTTTCCCAACAAAAAAACCAATTCTTTTCTGATATTATGGTAATGTCAGATCCAGTATCAGATTGCAGTTTGATTGGATGATTATTGATTATAACATTTACAAATTTGCGACTAAAATTGAACGCGACTTGATTGACTTTAATCATCTTGACGTTTTGATTTCTAATTATGTCATTAATTTTACATTTAACTTTCTGATTTGAAGCGCAATATGCCAGGTATGTAAATATGAAACCGGAATTTACCAACAGATGGCCATAGCTGTCAATAGTTGCCGTCAGACCGCGTCATTGACGCCATTTCCTTGTTCTGACATCTGATAAAGATTTTCAACTCACAACAATACAAGTTTCATACAACAGTATAGTTTGTAATAACGTTGAACGTGTCGAATTTTGTGCCTGGAAACTACAATTTGCGAACAGCATTGATTTTCTGTTACTATTTGAAGAAAACTGCTGCAGAATCGCATCGAATGCTTGTCGAAGCTTACGATGAGTATGCTCTTAGTAAATCACAGTGCTTTGAGTGGTTTAACAAATTCAAAAGTGGCGATTTTGACGTGAGAAACGAAGAACGTAGAAAACCACCGAAAAAGTTTGAAGACAGCGAATTGCAAGCATTGTTGGATGAGGATGACGTTCAAACTCAACAACAACTCGCGGATCAATTGAATGTGACACAAGAAGCCGTCTCTATACGTTTGAAATCCATGGGAAAGATCCAGAAGATGGGAAAATGGGTTCCACATGAACTGAATGAAAGACAGCAGGAAAACCGAAAAACCACTTGCGAAATGGTGCTCGCCAGGTACAAAAGAAAGTCATTTCTCCATCGAAGTGTGACTGGCGATGAAAAGTGGATATATTTTGAGAATCCTAAGCGTAAAAGATCATGGGTAACTCCAGGCGAATCATCGACATCGACTGCAAGGCCAAATCGCTATGGACGGAAGACAATGCTCTGTGTTTGTTGGGATCAGAAAGGTGTGATTTATTATGAGCTGCTAAAACCTGGCGAAATCGTTAATACTGAACGCTACCGACAACAAATGATCAATTTGAATCAAGTTTTGCGTGAAAAACGACCGGAATATCAAAAAAGGCAACACAAAGTGATTTTGCTTCATGATAATGCACCATAACACACAGCAAAACTGGTCAAGGAAACGATTGAGGCGTTTGGTTGGGAAATACTTTCGCATGCGGCTTACTCCGCACTTACCAGACTTGGCTCCGTCCGATTACTACTTATTTGCATCGATGGGACACGCACTTGCTCAGCAGCGCTTCACTTCTTACGAAGATGTACGAAAATGGCTAGATGACTGGTTTGGCTCAAAAGAGCAAAATTTTTTTGGCGTGGCATCCACAAATTGTCAGACAGGTGAGAAAAATGTATAACTAGCAATGAGCAATACTTCGAATAAAATATTTTTTATTATTTTCATACAATAAACGTGTATTTTCTATAAAAAAATTCCGGTTTCATATGTACCTGGTATATCATTCATTTGTCAAAGTGTACATTTATATATATACACAGTGCGACAAATATGTTCCCGGACACGAATCACATCAGCAACCAGTGGCGACATCAGTGCGTTCAAACATGCATTTTAAAGGTTGAACATTTTGCTATCATCTGTCAAAGTTTCATTTATTTTGGTTGACATATAACGAAGATATGACAATTCATGTTAAACAAGATTTTGGTCGAGATAGAAATTTTAATATGGAACAAAGAGCAGTGATTAAATTTAACGCAAAACTTGGTAAAAGTGCATCAGAAACATTCCGATCGATGCAACAAGTTTACAACAGTCAATGTCTAGGTCGTACAGCTGTTTTTGAGTGTCATATGCGTTTTTTGGAAAGGAGAGAGACCCTTGAAGATGACAAAAAATCAGGACGGCTAATTTTGGTTCGAACACCCGAAATGATCGAAAAGTACGTGATTTTGTTGCAAACGATCGCAATGCATCACTAAAAATGATGGAGGAGGCTTTAAATATCAGTAGAGAAACGATTCGAACCATATTACATGAAGATTTGGGTAAAACGAAGGTTTGTGCGAAGTTTGTTCCACACACATTAAGAAGCGATCAAAAATCAGCGAGAATCAATTATTCCTGAGATATCGTTGCAGAAAATAATCTAAACTTCCTAAAATCAATTGTTACGGGTGATGAAATATGGTGCTTTCAATATGATCCAGAAACTAAGCGTCAAAGTGCGGAATGGAAGTCAAAAAATTCATCACAAGCAAAAAAAGTACGAAAAGTTCCATCAAAAATCAAGACAA
>JAANIC010001006.1:250691-280595 GCA_017607545.1 Acromyrmex charruanus | reverse complement strand
AAATAGGCTAATACATTAAAGAACTTTATTTATTACCAGTATGAATCTGAATTTGCTAATATCCATTGACATATCAAGATCTGTGTATGAGGAGTGACAGATAATCTTCCTTCTGTTCCAGCTCTAGTTAATAATGAGGCTAATCTATTTTCGAGTTCATTAGTGGTTGCAGGAACAATTCTAAATCTGTGTTCTAATTCTGTGACTTAAATTATCGAAATGTGTATCTGGGTATAACTTCTTCAAGAAAAAACCTTCTAACCTAGGAGCGAGTATAAATACACGTTGATGAGATCTTTTTTCAACAAGTAACAACATCATTATCTTATCATCATCACTTTCTTCTATAATAACAGATGTGCCACGCAGAAGACAATACAAAATTGAATAAAATATTTCGTCGCATTATTATACCAGGTTCTGCTTTCCACAGATTTTCCTTTTATCCCCTGAATTTTAATGCAACACGTTCCAAAAAACACAATTACTCTCGTATCCTCATGCATATTCGGGTATCGCTCATTTACCTTCCGTTTCCTCAATAACAGTTTTGGAATGTACCCTTGATAACAGTGGATACGTATACATACATCTCATTTTTTGTCGAACATAGCCTTTAATTTCAAAAGTATCATTTTGTAAGTAACGAATTTTATATAGGATTTTAATTATTTGTACTATCAAATCATTTTTCAATAATACGATATTATTAGGTTTTTTGGTATTTAATATAAATCCTTTATAATTAACTTTAATTATAACAGGTTTATCATTAAAATCATTTTTCGGTTTTAAAAGTGATATATTAGACTCTTACTTTTGGAATATTTTCAATTTCATAAAGACGTCGGCACACTTGTGATGGAGGACAATTTCCTGTTCGGATCATTTTTCTTATTTTACCTAACATACTTTCATAACGAAACGCTAATATGTTATCTAGTACAATTAAAAAATTCTACATCATCAACAATATAAATTAAATTAGTAATACATTAATACTGAAAGAAGCAGTACCGTAAAGAAGTGCCATTATATCAAATAAACTAGTTAGATATTTTTAGCTTCATCAATAAATAACATAATTTCTAATGAAAAATTAATGAAAATTTAATAAAAAAATTATGATTGCATAGTATTCTGAAAGCAGCTGTATTAAGCAATAGTGTTTATATATCTGAATATTGAGACTTTTTTTAAATAATACGGGACCAATATATGTAATAAAATAAATCTTAATTCTGATGCTTTCAATTGAGTGACTGGTTTATGAGGCTTGCGTTGGAATTCACATAGTGAATTCCATTGTTTTATATAATCAATTCTTTTAGAATACGCGACGATGAGATTTTAATTTTGTGTCTGTGTGATCGAAGTAACAAAAATCCAAATATAATTTCTTCATTATTTTTAAATAAGCCAAATGTATATAATCAAGCGGAACATGTTATCATATCTATTGATGATTTAATATTCAATAATGGTGAATGTCCTGTATGATGATATGATTGGTTACGAAATGATACATTTGTTCTTTTTTTACAATTTTATCGCGTGGGTATATTACTTTTTTATAAATTTTCTTTTTATCAGGAACACTAATATCATATATTTCGCATTGTTCGCAAATACCGTATCCACCATGATTGATTTTAAAAATTTTCATGCCGGTGTATCACAGATAAAACTATGAATTTTTAATTTAAATTGTTTTCCTTTAATTATCAATTCTTCTGACATTAATAAATTAATTTCTTCTATTTCTATTTCTTCTAGAATTCATTGAAAAAGTCGCAATTACTTACAGGTTTGCTATTTCCACTATAAATCACCATACAGAATGGACTGTATATATTAGAGTTACAAATTATTTTACATAAAATAGGCCAAAATTGTTTCGAACTGGAATTAAATAATGTCATTCCATCAACATTAAATTGTAAGAAAACATCTGACGAAAGTCAAAAAGTAAATGTAAAACATTTTTCTAACCCGAAATAAACAAATTCACCAGCTGTTCCATCTATTCCATTCATTATACATATGTTGTAGGAAGCTTGATTAGTAGATAAAAACGTCTTTGCACACTTAGACAAATCAGGATAACTATTACGACGTAAAATATTTAAAAATTCTTCCAAATTATTTTGGTTTATATTACATTTTATAGCGCACTTACACATGTCGTTTATATCTTTTATTTTATAATTTTCATTAATTTTTGCTTCCTTTCTATGATATATATGTTCAATTTCTTCATAATTATCATTAATTTTTACATGGTATTCTTTTCCATGGTATTCAATTTCTTCATAATCATCATTAATTTTTATTTTCTCTTTATAGTATTCACTTTCATCCTTCTGTTATACATGCACTATGTCATCGTTCGAATAGAAAATGTCTGTATATGTAACAAGTTCTTCATTGGAATCAATAATATTACTATATTGTCAATAGAGATGAAAAAGACTAAATTTGACGGAAATTTACTCGGTAAATTACGGTAAATTAGTTAATAATTTTTGAAGGCTAGTAAAATGGTAATTTTAAAAAAATTATAAAAATAAAATAATTTGACATAAAAACATTTAACTTTTAGCCATTAAATTGAAAATTTTATTTAACTCANATTACAGGTATATAGTAACGAGGATCTAATAATTATCTTATCTCATACATATATATATATATATATATATATATGTGTGTGTGTACGAGCTTAACTCATATATGACATCAATAACGACATCATGAACTAACAAAAGTTTTCGCAATAATTTCGCAATAATTGATCTAAGATTTATCATAACGCAATAGTTTTATTTTCAGATTTTCTGTCTTGAAACACAATCTGACTAAAAACATCTTATCTCTGGTAGAAATGTATGCAGTTTTTCTAGACTCTATTCAGTTACTATCTAATATTACTGTATTCTCATTAGTTGTGCTAATATTGAGTAGAAAATGGACGAGAACTTGATAGAGTTTTATTGTGTCCATTTCATGAGCAGTTTGCTTACTTATTAATCAATTTAATATTCATTATTTGTTGTGTTTCTATTCTAAATGGATTCAGATTTTACGCAACTTTTGTATGCAGTAACTGCAAAAAAAGCATTATATCCTGATTGGGATCCTAAGTAATTTTCTTCTCAGTTACTAGACAGAAGTTGATATAATTGTTTAGTAACTGCTCAAAAAATACATAAAATTTCTATCAGAGATAACCCGATTTTAGACACTTTTTGTTGTCTGAGAAGTAACAAGTTATTTCCATTCCTTGACGATAATGTTGTAACTCTCATTTTGTAATAATTGATTATTACTATCTTTTTTTCTATCTTCTTCTCCTTCTTTTATATTTGTGTCATATTGTTTTCCTCTAATTTCACTACATTTCGAACGTTTACTTTGTACTAAAAAGAAAAAAAACATCATAATGAATTATAATGACAGATAAAAAACAGTTATTAAAAATAATTTTTGTACATGATATTGTAAATATAATTAATTAAATAGTAGATTAAATTAAAGTAATAATATATATAATTTTATGAATTTGATGTATTATATACAAATTAGATATTACGAGATATTAGGAAATATTTACATGTAATATATAAGTTACGCATATCTTTCTTAACAGCTGCTTTTATATATTTATATTTTCTTTTTCGTTCTCTTGCTGCTGATAAACGCACATTCATTTTAATTAAATTGTTTAAATATTTACAATACAATTTCACGTTTTGCGTTTCACCGCCGAGTTGAGAATTAATATGTGTATTAACGGTAATTTACATGCAGTGATGCATCATTTATGTGTACGTTTTTCAGTGGTCAATAATAATCACAAAATTTAAGATTTTTCCAACGAAGCACATCAAAAATATCAGCAATCTTTTTGAATAACCTATCGAAAGCTTAGGAGAGGAAAAATGATCAATTACGATTGACAGTCGAAGAATCGAGTTTTTCTGTTACTATAGTATATTTTCCGTTACTATGGTAACAGAAAAACTCGATACTTTGACGATTAGTCACAATTGTGAATAATTTCAGTAAATATTAATAAAACGAAATTTCTAAGATGAAACGTTATACATTAATTGAATTTATTAGTGATAAGAAAAAGAAATCTGTTGATTACGTTCCGAGTAATTGGATATTTTTTTATGAGAAAAATGAAACATTAAAAACTCCTTTCCTACCATCACCATACACAACCAATAAATGTCAAGAATTTCATGATGTTATAAAAGCATAAAGAAATCCAGACAGCAAATGGTCTTAATGTGCTATTTTAATTAAAAGAGAAGCAAGTATAGGTTTATATGAAAATATTGACTTGATGCTAGAGCGAAGACTGAACTTAATAAAGGTCAATATTACAAGTTTTTTCATTTCCAATGTACAAGATGCTTACGCCCTCTAAGTTAATATGATCATGCAAGAAATTCAATCGATTAATTATCGATATTTTTTTCCGTTTCCTACATTACCATCTTAGCAGGGACGAAAACATGTATTAGACTCGGTTCCACAAATGTAAGATTTATTTTATTTTGGAAAATTATCCAATTTTAGAATTGAGAAAAAAATAAATCGGAATTGAAGTTAATCTTATATTTGTGGAATTGGAAATACAGTTGTATTATGTACACATGCAATGTAGACCGCGTTCTAATATATACCTCCAATACTAAAAATCTGTAATATACATAAAGTACAGATTTTTAACTAATAGTTATATCGATACGAAGCCGTAGTAGTACTTTTTCCTTACGTCCAATGCTATTTTAGATTACAATAATATATTATGAATACGACATTGCACATACATAACGTAACTCTTTTTTTGCTCTGTCCAATAAAAAGAGATAGATACTTATAATATTTACATTACTAACATATCGACTTATATATCCAATAAAAAAAATTGTGTGTATAATATATGTGAGCACACACACACACACACACACACACACACACACACACACACACACACACACACACACACACACACACACACACACATGCACGGATTATATTGTATAAACAGATAAAAGTTACGCATATTGAAATAATCATGCAAATATTATATGCAATATTAGAATTTTATGTATATATATTGTATAATGTGTGTATTCACATCGCACAAACATAACATTTATAATTCTAACATTGTTGTAACATATATAAAAAAACATTAGTGAATATAAATTATAATTATATTTTATATGTATTATAATGTACATATACACAATAATGTACCCAAAATATAATTTTAATATTGCATATATCATTAATTCACTAATATATCTATATGCAATAATAGAATAATATTTTGTGTCATTGTGTGTGTACATTATAATACACATAAAATGTAATTGTAATTCATATTCATAAATGTAACATGTATTAGCTATACATAGATATACGTATATTACATATACGTAGCTATTCCATTTTGTGCAACGTTTAATGAAAAGATGTAGAAGTTACTCATGTTAAAATATACAGATATTAGTGGTGTGTGTACTTAAATATAATACATATATGGTCAATATTATACAATTTGTAGTATATATGTATACTATAATGTGTGAATAAACATACAGATAGAAGTTATTAATGCTAAGCTATTTATACATTCTCTGTTTAAATATGCAATATTAAAATTGTATGTATACATATATAATATAATGTGTATATATGTATACACATAAAATTTAATTGCAATGTTTTGTATAAATAAACATAAGAAATATCTGCATGAATACCTCAGTACAAATTATTTCTAGCTCTAATTTGTGTAGATATTCACATATAATATACACACATGCAATAGTAATATTGAAAAAAACAATTATTATATAGGGGACTTTAAATCTATAAAATATAACTAACATAAATCAAAGCTAATGAGGCAATATAGATATATAACGAAAAACTCACATATCCAAAAAGATTGTGTTACTCACAAATTGCCAAAGATGAAGTGATGTAAAATTTTAGTAGATAGATTTGTATAAATGTAATTTTGTGATCAATTATGTATCAAAGCTTCTTGGCACGCTCTTTATCTACTAACATTTTACATCACTTCATCTCTGGCAATTTGCGAGTGACAATCTTTTTGTATTTATGAGCTTTTCGTAATATATCTGTATTGCTGAAGAGGACTTCAAAGTGAGATGTACAAAGTAAAGAAGATATCATTTATCAGAATGATTCATAATTTGATTATTTTTTGTAAGATATTATGTCTAATCATCTGCGTTTGACTCTCATAGCTTTGATTTATGTTAGTTATATGTAAATTCTGATATTGAAAATATAAAAGCATAGATCACTAATATATTTGACCATAAAAAACATATCTCTTTTTATTAAACATAGAAAAAAATATAAAATATAAACACCTTTTGTTATAAGTAACAAAAAGAGATGAAGTATAAGCTACACACGTATGTGAATATGAATTAGAAATATATTTTATGTTTTGTATATACATCATAATGCATGTAAAATATAATTCTAATATTCTAATATTCATTATTGTGTTTATATCATATCATAAGTATGAGTAACTTCTGTCTCTTTTTATTATGAGCCTTCTATAATAAGCCATTAGTCATAAATCAGAAGTCAGAAGCTAAAAATTGGCTAATCATAGTCGTTAATTGTTAGCGTCTGACTTCTAATTTATGACTGATTTATGGCTTATTATTGTAAAAGGCCCATTAAACATAATAAAAAGAGATGGAATAGCTACATATATATGTGCAATGTATTTATGTACTGACATACATCCTAAGTTAAAATGGCATTGCGAACAAAGGAAAAAGTGCTATTACATTACACGTGTATACATGTATTTCAAATACATATTTGCATTCGAAGATATATCTATGTCACAGTCAGTGTTCATTTAATAAAAATATACTTATTGTAACTTGCTGTTAGTTAACGTGTACATTGACCTAAGTGTATACATTTACTAAAACACTTTGAATATGATACTTATATACATTTCATAAACGTACAGCATCGTATGAAAATTATGCATATGACTATTGACTGTGTATGTATGTTAGCACATACATATGTATGTGCTAACATATATATGTATGTGTACAGCACATATATATGTATAACATATATAACGTGTCCAAAAAGACCCCGGATTTATGAGCTGAACATAAAGACTACAACTAATCGTGAAGAAATGTGAATTGTACTTGTATCGGCATACATAGTATGCCAAAATATAATGCATTGACCTATGACTATGATTCACGTTCTACGACTCAATTACGGCCATCCTTGTGCTATAAGGCCTTTACATAACGTTTTTAGAAGAAACGCTTCAGATAAAAGTTGTAAGGTTTCAAAGAAGCTATTTATTGATATTCAATTTGACCTTGGGTGGCGTCTGCAGGATCAAGATCTTATCTATATTTTTTTAATGAAACATGCTATTTTTATTGTAGACTCTAATATAGTTATTATTGATATGTTGGTTTATACGAGGATATAAGTTCGAAAAGTTCTCGATCTAATATAGAAATAATTCCACAAATATCAAACTGCTATAATTTTAAAAAAGTTTGATCAGGATTTTACAGGATTACTGTTAAAATTTCAGACAGATGTGTTCATTAGTTTCTTTGTTTCGGTCGTGTCAAGCAATCAGCTTTTGATTCCATCATGACAATGCATCTATTCATATTTCTTCAATTGTAGACGCAAAATTCTACAAATTGGTTCCACAATCGTATTTCACTAGATTTGATAATCGAAATGCCTCTGGCAGTAAATTGAAAATAGTCAGCCCACGATTAACGCCTCTGACATTTGTCTATAACTAGCTAAAGCACAATTTATTGTTATAACATTTAATCATATCATTTGTATGATAAATAAAAATGATATTTTCACGAATGACATAAAGATACTAACCTTTCCCATTCTGGCTTTATAGGGCCTTCCAACAAAAAACACATATCACAATAACCTTTTAACTAATTTTGGCTTTATAGAATGCCTTCCAACAAGAGACACAGTGTGATACGGTACGACATGGTGCATTATTACAGTCTTGTTGTTCGCCAATACAAGGATGAGATAATCACTGTGTTGTACTGAGTGAGTCACTTGTTAGAAAGTACCCATAACCTTCTCTTACCAAAGGCAGACATTTCTGCTACTATATTTTTTCTATTTTGTGGACACAAAACACAATATATATATATATATATATATATATATATATATATATATATTAGGTGTAGTAAAAAGAAATCCATTATTTTTCCAATAGATGGCTTTAGTAATCTGTATCTCGCAACGCGAGATACAGCCATCTATTGGAAAAATAATGGATTTCTTTTTACTACACCTTATATATATATATATATATATATACACAAACACATATATATGGGTATGTATAGAACACTATTACACTGAATTGACAGTACTGTTGCGCAGCAATGATACTGTGAACGCGGGTCATACTAGTTGCAGCTGATTGATTCGTATAATCTATACCCGTACCCGTTGTTTTCTACACGTACAGTGTCCCGCAAAACGGTATATATATACATATACACACATACATACAAAAAATTTCACTTTTCACGTTTTCACCCTAGGAAAAAAAATACATAATCGATCACATTATCTTCTTCTTAGCGATTAATTAAGAAAAGGCGTTCACCGTATCTAGATCCACATTATTGTAAAAACTCTCTATTATTTTTGAAGTTCTTATTATTGATACGTCATTTAAGTGCATTCTCCAGATTTATTCTACTAAAAAAAATACAAACAGATGACCAGATATATAAGGCGGTAAAATAAAATTCTATATTATATTCTGTGGCACAAAAGTGTGATCAGTACGAGGGCAAGTCAATAAGTTTTTAGAGAAACATAGTAAAACACATTTTTTTTAATCGATTTTTATTTCTCAACATAGTCTCCTTTCAGCTCGATACACTTAATCCAACAATTCTCCAACTTTTTCAAACCGTCCGAATAATATGATTTGTCCAACCCTTCAAAATAAGCCTCTGTTTCGGCGATGAGCTGCTCTCTGGTGGTGAATCTCTTTCCTCCGAACCATTTCTTCAGGTTTGAAAATAGGAAATAGTTGCAGGGGGCTAAATCTGGCGAATATGCTAGATGGGGAAGCAATTCGTAGTGGAATTCGTTGAATTTGGCCATCGGTGCCGGGCATGTGTGAACCCGTGCATTGTCTTGATGGAAGAGCACTTTCTTCTTCGTCAAACGGGATTTTTTCTTTAATATGTTGTTGAAATGGTCCAAGGCTGCATAGTAATCGCCATTGATCATTTGCTTCGACGGAAGGTAATCGATATGAATTATACCGCGTGCATCCCAAAAACGTGACCATCACGTTTGACCTTTCCGGCCAAGTTCGTGGTCTTCGCGTTCTTTGGAGCTGGTTCACTCGGTGAAGTCCATTGTTTTGACTGTTCCTTCGTCTCGGGTGTGAAGTAATGGATCCATGTTTCGTCCACAGTAATGAATCGACGCAGAAATTCATCTGGATTATATCTCCAAACATTGTTTTGAAATTGTCACACGATTATGGTCCACAATGAGCAAACGCGGCACCCATCTTGCCGATAGCTTTTTCACACCCAATTGTTCATGCAAAATTGAAATCACTATGTCATGCCTGTGGCCTCAACAAGCTCGCGCACTTTCACTCGTCGATCAGTCAAAACAATATCGTGGAGTTTGTCGATGATTTCTGGTGTAGTAGTCTCAATTGGACATCCCAAACGAGGTGCATCACATGTGGATGTACGACCACGTTTAAATTCATTCACCCAATTGTATACAGTCGCAAACGCTGATGCAGATGTGCTATAAACATTATTCAATTCGGCTTTGATTTCTTTCGACATTAAACCTTTCATAGATAGATGTTTGATCACGGAACTCATTTTTTTCCATTTTACAAAAAAAAACATAAGTTGTTCGCTTTAATCGTCTATAGAAATGAAACCACGCGATGAATTCCGCTCAAAATTTAACAGTAATCAGCTGATAGATGTTACTTGTCAAAAAATAATGTGACATGATACTGCGAGTATCCTCTGACAGATTTTCTAAGAACTTATTGACTTGCCCTCGTATGATAAGATGGCGCGCAATTTTTCCTCAAATAAATAAGTTAATCCAATTATTAAAATAAAAATGGAATAATAAGAAATTATAATTTTAATCCCTATTTCTTTCTGGGTTTCCTCCACAATCCTAAAATATTTTTTTTATTCCCTTCTATGACATCATCTGCTTTTCATATAACTTTAAAACTTGCACATTCCTGTTTGTTCTCCTTGCTGCGAATGGAAACGAATCTTCTTTCTCTATAGTTAAAATCAATTAATAATATGATAGTTGTTCAGTAGTACAATGTAGTATAATAAGTGTTCGATAATTACTCAATAATAGTTCATAATAATTTGATAATTAGGAACGCTCCGCTATTTGTATTACATTACTAAAAATATTATTATAATTAGTTGCTAAATTAAAATCATTGTTAAGTCATATCATTAAAAAATCAACAATTACCATATTTATTTAATAAAATTGTAAGCAAAAAGAAAATAGAACGTGAGAGAGAATACGGGAAGAAAAGAGAGCGCGAATACTATGACAAGTATAGGACCACGATGAGTAGAAGAGAGAGCACGAATACTATGGCGAGTATAGGATTACAACGGGTGGGACATATATCATTATGCGCACTATTTGGCACCGTTACAATACATCTCGATCTCTAAATTTTATATCATTATGCATACTATTTGGCAACGTCGCAATGTATCAAAATTACATTTATGTCATCGCAAAACATATCGTATTAACATGTCCTTAAAAAAATCTTTTATTACACTAAGTTGTCGTATCGGCGCTTGCATTTTTTATCTCTCGTTTGATTGAACAATTCCATATGCATTCCTGAAGAAATGGAGGGGTCGAAAACGAATTCGGGCAACATTACTGCATCAGTCATTCAGACGAACCGTTACTGCAAGCTACGTTTTCCAAATATGCGATTCCATGAGATTTTACGTTCCTATTCAAAATGAAGAATTTTATAAACAGTAAGTTTTTATTTTATAAATTTTTTTTTTACCTTTTCTCTACAGTTTGTTTATTTGTTTTCCTTTTTTCTCTATTACACACACACACGCGCGCGCGCGCACGCACGCACGCACGCACATATTACTTTCTTCTGCAGAATATTTTCTTGTAATAAATCCCATTATACACCTCATATATTGGAAAGAAGATTTACACTGACTCCTACTTCCAAATACCTGGATGTCGGAATCGTCGTGGGACCTGTGTCTTTTGTGGAAATTGCAATTGGCGACAACCAAGGTAACAACCCAGTCAGAAATAATTTCTCGAAAAGACATCATTTCGAGTCGAAAATAAAAGTCGAAAGTTTTCGAAATTTCTATTGATTTCGATGGATTTTTGGCTTCAATTTCGATTAATTTTCGAGTGGAAATAAAATCTTGAATTGATCTAGTCAGCATATAAATATAATACTAGTGTCACTAATGCAATAAGTAAATTCGACAAGTAGTGTCGCTAATAGCGTAATAGTGATGGAGAAAATTTCATTAAGTTTCATAAGTTTCATAAGTTTTATAAAAATTTTATTCTGAAAGTAAGTATTATTGATTAATATCATATTTCAGAGGATACACGACAAAATTATAATTAAAAAAAATTTATTTTATGAATTCGAAAACTAATTTTATGATGCATCCAGCATACACGGTCACCCATCTCTCTCTCTCCGAATCCGAACCTCCACTTACTATATTTTATTTCTGTGTTCGGGAACTGCTCCTTCGAAGAACCATGAACACCTATAATGCTAATGGACATATAGTTGTAACATACCTGTTCAAAGATGTTGTAAAAGAGGCGGACAAAAAAACATAATTAATATTAAATATAGTAATAATGTATAAATGATCTATGATAATAACTTGTTTTTACTAATACTATAAAATGTTATTTTTATTAGCTGAAGTAATACTAATTGTTCTAAATGGCGGGCGTGCGTGCGTGCGTGCGTGCGTGCGTGTGTGTGCGTGTGTGTGTATTTTTTACTCTAATAAATTTTTTATATCAAATATTACAATTACTGGAAATAGTTTTATGTTACGTCATATGTCGTCATATACTACTATAGTAGTAACACTATTGGCTCAGCATTGACACTATTGCGTATTAGTAGTAATACTTCTGTAGTAGCAGTGACACTAGTATTTTTATACTTCCAAATGATATTGGAAACTTGTATGATAGATCAACATTTAAATTTCATTAATTTAAAAATCGAGATCATTTGGATATCGATTCGAGTTAAAAAATTAGTTTAACTAGACTTTGATAGAGTCGATGATATTTTTCCTTGATTTTGTGCTCATTATGATAAAAGATAGCTAATAGGTTGTCATTTATGTAAGAGACATTATTCCCTGAAATTCCTCAATACAAAGTGACGTATTAAGATTATATTAAATAAACTACGAAGTACAAATAAAAGTAATGTTATTCAGCAGGAGTAGAACAATAAAATAAGATATAAAGAATTACTATTGTAGAAGAAAAGATGTAGATTTTATCGACAGTTGTAAAAAATGTTCCGATTCGTATAAAAAAATTTCACAATTTTCTAAAAAGTTATAAAATTATTTATAAATTCTGAAAAATTTTGAAAAAGCTTTTATGATTAGAGCGATATTACAATTGTTGAAATGAAATCGAAAAAAATGTCGATTCATTTTGAACGAAAATATAAGATTACGTATCACATATTTATATCAAAAATGTATCAAACTCTCATTGCACTCTCTACATACGTAATTTTTTATCACTCAAAAATGTTGAAATTTCGATGCAAGTTTCAAATCGACAACTTTTTCATCGTAACGACATCGAAACGACGTCTTTTCGAGAAACTATTTCTGACTGCGAATATAATCTTGCCTCATGCAATGTGGCGAGCCTTCATCGAAAGACGTGCGGATATTGAGCGGTTCGTGCAATCAATCGCACCTTCATCATTATCGGTCCAAGATCTTGTGATAGAAATCATAAAAATGCGTGATGTGAATATGGTCAAATTAATACTACGCGAAACATGACTGTATATGAAGTCGTCAACCGTGCTCTTCATGTTCAAACTTGAACATTGCGTCGAGAATGTATACTCTGAACGTATACTCTGAACTGTGCCAGTATACGTATATCGTCAACAAAAAATTTAAATATTTTGTAACACTTTTAGATGAAAATTGTATCATCGATAAATGTGATGCTGTAGATTTTTTGCGCAAAATTTGTAATAAAAAATCAAATATAGAGTGTGAGTTGATAGTTCATGCTTTAAGTAATATTGTAAACAGTATGAAAAGTAAATGTACATTTTATTGCTAATCGGAAGCTTAAAATTTGATTTGAAATTAATTAAATTAAATTAAATTAAAGTTCCTACTTATAAATATTATAAGAACTAGTGTATATATTGTAAAATTAAGTTATATATATAAATAAACGCATATTTAAACTATATATCTGGGTGTATGACATTATTCATTCCTTTCTTATTATCGCAGCGCTATCATATTACGCGCGCCGTATCCTCGCGCTCGATGGTGCTGCAACAGTCACGACCGTATTAAGCATTTTCTCTATTTAAATCATTAAATGAAAAACGTATGATAAAATATTTTTGCGTGCAAAAAGAAAATATAATCGGAGCGACAACGCAACGGGAAAGATGATGAAACATAAGAGATAGAGAGATGGGTATATGCGGTAAGCGTATGCAAGCCTTTGTTATCGATGCGTTTTTGAGAAGGGCGGCGGGCGATGGCGGTGAAAAATGCAGAACGCATAGCGAAACATCATCACGCGTATCATGTTTATATAATCGACGGGAGTCCTATGTTTACGTAAGCAGTGATAACCGGGATCCTATATTTATGTAAACAGCGATGCCGCCACTTGGGGATCTTCTCTCGCCTACAAGTACCCCCTGCGCCCCGCATCCCCATGGGTTAGAACCGACCTAGTATACTTACCTCTATTGACAATAACAATATAGAAAGATTCCTGGATTTTTGATACCACATAATTCGACAAACGATGAAAAATTTATAACTATTTATAAGAATGAAAACTTAAAACCAGTATTTTTCAGTAATAATAAATTAAATAAATTTATAAAAATACAAACAGACATTTTTCCAAAGAATACGAATAAAAATGTATATAAAACTGAGTGTAAAAATTGCGATGCAACTTACGTAGGTCAAAAGGTACTAAGAGTAAGGTACTAAGTACAAGGATTGCTGAACATTGCAATCACATAAATTGGAATATAAATATTTATTATCACGGATCACATTGGAATACAATCATGAATTCGATTGGGAGAACGTCAAAATACTTGACTCAGAAAGAACATTAAACAAGCGGTCAATATCTGAGAAAGCACATATAATACATATGCAAAAAAAATGGACTTAACTTGCGGTCTGACACAATTGGATTACATCTATGTAATGATGTTTATGCATCTATGTTAAATAATTTGACATAACTTATATTTTAAAACTAAGCGACAATAAATTTATCACATAATTTTATGCACAATATTAACGCGGCATTTTAAATTTGACTTGTTTTAAATCTTCTTTTTAACTCATCAATTCTTGTATTAAATTATATTTGTAACTATTCTTTCGTTAATCAATACTGGTGTTACGTCCAAACCCTTAAGAATTCGGTGAAGGAGACAATGAGATAGAATGGAGAGGATAGACTCAATCTCACAGATATACGCACAGAGGCGAATACCTGTAAGTCATACGTACCTTTTCGGTCCTGGAATATGGGTCAACGTCCCGAAGGGACGCTATGACATCTGTTCCGAGGGACAGTGCGAACGTCAATCCTACTTTTTGGATCAAGGAACTTAATCCTTTTGACCCGGGACTGGACCTCGTGCGACCTCAGGATGTTTAAAGGGAAGTGAATGCAAGAGGTGATTCCAATAAATGACAGCTAGGGAAATGTACTAACTTACATTTATTAATAATAAAAAGAAGGAATATTAAGTTTATATAAAATATTTATACATAATAAACTCTTTTTTTTACATATAAATAGGAAATTTTATCCTTGTACATATATTCAATACGTTATGGAGGTGTGCGTGCGTGCGTGCGTGCGTGCGTGCGTGCGTGCGTGCGTGCGTTTGTGTGTATATATGAGAAGAGAAAAAAATTATTGGGTATTGGAGGCGAAGAAAGTGGTGCAGGAGCACATCGAGATGAGGTGCTTGTACAGGACGGTGTAAGGGGTGGGGTTCCCTGGGATATAGACTGTGACTATTCTATCCCCTTCGTTGGAGGGAGACGAATATAGTCTAAATAGCCGATCCCAATCGATCGGCTTGGGATTTGATTGAAAAGGAGTAATTGGGAGGAGTAATTGTGATCTAAAAGAGGAGGGAGAGGAAATCCTTCTTCGAGAGAAGGAGGGAGAGGGAATCGTTCCTCGAGAGGAGGAGGGGAATAGTTTAGGATTTCTCGGATGGCGAGATCGATGACAGGCGGAGAGGTGAGGTCTAAAGGTTGTATCTGTTCTAATGTTGGTGAGTAGGAGACCTCAAGAAATTGGTCATCGGTTGTGGCGGTACGATTGTGGCTTGGCCAAGGGGACGGTTCCGCCTACTCCTCCGAACGTAAGGAGTTCGTCTCCATTTTCTAATGAATATACTAGAACGCACTACAATCTGAAGAGTAAAATATATGTATGTTTCATCGGAAACGCGCATAAGTGTATATATGTGTGTTTCCATGCGAGGAGACGAGGGGATGAACCGGAAGGAATGGCGACTTACTGGTTAGCTGACTGTCCACGAGATCTCGGATAGCTTCCGATTGTGACCGAGGAGGTCCGTTGTCCACGTTGAGAGCGCCAGAAGGGCAGTGGCGTATGCCTAATGATCGCAATAACGATTTGCCCACAATTTAGCTTTTCTCTTCGCACTCGTATGAAACTGCGAACTGATTATCGTGAGTTCTGGTGAGATTTCCGCACTGCCCGCGACAATGGTTTAACTCGTGAACTGACGTGAACCGGGTGATTTTGAGTTTTGTACTGACACTTTGCGCTTCCGCGGAACCTCTATTTATACTCCGAAAAAAGGGCGTTGTGCCTTTTGTCTAGGATGCAAAAATTAGTTACAATATCATGAGATTTACGATTTTTATAGCGTCCTATCGTTGTTAATCTAAAGTGCATCGTTGCAAGAGAAGTTTTGAAAAGAAAAGAAGTAATTTACGTTTTTCTTTAAAGAGGCAAGATTGCACGGATGATGAATTATCCTCGTGGAAAATATGGCTAAACAAATGGTTACCGAGCACAACTAGTTTTGCGTGCAGGGCAACCATTGTCAGTCGCGCGTCTGATCTTAGATAACGCTACCATGGGAAGTTATTTACCCATGCATTTTATGATTTTTTAAGCGCGACGTGGTGCCTAAGATTAAATTGTTGGTCAGTCTGGGACGACAAAGCTTAAATTTTTGCGTGACTTCGGTGCATTTATAATGTTTTTTGCAATCTTGCTTCTTTTCGGGCCTGCATTAAGGTTATTCCTTCTGGATTGATTGGCGTTTACGAGTTTTCGCGGAGCTTGTCCGGTCCCTCTTTTCAGTTCTGTCAGACTATTATCAGAAGGTTCCGCTCGAGTCTCGCAGACGCCAACCATAGTTGCAACGTGGAGCCGAAGAAAAGAATCGTGGCGTTTGTAGAACGTAACACTGTATTAAATTATATTTGTAACTATTACAATGAGTGATTATAATTTTACTACATCGTCACTCCAGATAGCTTAGACTAGATAGGTCTAACCTATCAGATTTAAAAAAATCAGGTTGCCACGTTAATTTATTGCTGAAAAAATGTAAATTTAGCAAATTTTAATGTACGAAATCAAATACGCGCGAATTGTCGAGCGGCCCAATCTTCCCCACTCGACTGCGCGCCGGCTTCCCTCACTCCACTCGGCGCACTGCCTCACTCGCGTTCTTCAACTTTCCAATGGTTTTCAACAAATGTTTTCGGTAACAAAAAATTCAAGAATTTTTCAATAGAAAATTCCATTCTTCCTTCATAAATTGATGTCAGACAGAACTTTTAATCTTAAAAATTAGGGCCACGGTGATTTTTTGAAAAAATATTGTTACCTTGGCTCCTAATAATCGGAGGGTAATCTTTTTTTTGAAATTTGTAGAAAAATGTTAGATGTCGAATGCTTTATATGGTTGTTTGATGTTACATATTAACGGAATTATTTCCATTTTTTTATACGGGAAAAAATACCCACTAAAGTCGTTTTATAATAGTTTAATTGCAAAAAATCATTTTGTTATTAAGTGTACGTAATGGTGCAATTCTTGAAGAAGAAAAATCACCCCTGTAAATTGCTGTGCGACTACTCAAAGATGAAAAAATTAAGTTTTCCGCAGACAGGTTTTTAGCAAACAAATGACTTTTTGCAAAAACTAATGAATATTTCAAGTTTGTTCAGGGCTAGATTTGTTCGTCATTACGAAGGCTACATTTTACAAGAATTTCAAAACTTTGAGTTTAAATCTCAATAAAGAGTGAAAAAAAGGCCTTTTTCGGTGCTTTTTTATTTTTTTTTCTACTGAATCGATCGATTTTAATGTTCCACGTATCATTTTGTAGTTATTTCGAATGCTTACATTTTTTATACCGAATTTTTTTCCATACAATCAATATCTTTCATTTTATAAACGAAAAACGTGCTTTTTGCAACTATTCGATTTTTTTCGCATACTTTCTTCTCAAGTCTTGAATCTCAAACATACGTGTTTCTTTTCTGATGGCCTTTCGTGAAGAGAAATGCTGGTTATAATTTTTTTCCGGTAAAATTCTACTTCTATTGAACTATTCTTGCTACTCGAGTTTATGAAGGAGGAATATATTGTAACGCGCATGAAAAATCCGTAAACCATTAAATATCTCGTAAACTGTTGCGTTTTAACATAATTTATACTATTCTGGATTAATGGGAAGGGTACACTATTACTACAATTTATTAAAACTTATATGTTATTAGGGGTTTGCATTAAAAGGTGCTGTTCACGTTTAGATGGCAGTAGCTGCGTATGCTATGCTCAGAGACATCTGCTACTTATATCATTTTGAAGTGTGAACATTTCCTACTAAAATTCAATCAACAGATGTCATCCTTGTTTACATATGTGCTTTTCTATAACTGAATTACAATGGAACGTGATAAGTTATTTTTCCGATGTGTACTTCTACACTATTTTGATTTGAAAAAAAGTGCAACTGAAACTCGTCGATTGCTTGTGGAAATTTATGGTGAATCTGCTCCATCGGAAACAGTATGTAGAAACTGGTTTCGGCGATTCAAAAGTGGTGATTGTGACGTTCATGACAAACACGAACAGGTCAACCGAAAAAATTCGAAGATGAACAACTCAAAGTCGATAAATCAATTATTTTACGACGTTTACAAGCTATGGGAAAGATTCAGAAAGAAGGAAAATGGCAGCCACATGAATTGACCGAAAATGCCATTGTCAACCGTTTAAACATCTCAATTTCTTTGCTTGCAAAGCATAACAAGAAGAGTTTCTTGTGGCGTATCGTGACCGGCGATGAAAAATGGATCTTTTTCAATAACCCAAAACGCAAAAAATCATGGGTTGATCCTGGCCAACCATCAATATCGACTCCAAAGCGAAATATCCACGGTCACAAAGCAATGCTCTGTATTTGGTGGGATATGGAGGGTGTCGTGTATTATGAGCTGCTTAAACCGAACGAAACAATCACCGCCGAGCGTTATCGACAACAATTGAAACGTTTGAATGATAATTTGATGCAAAAACGACCATCAATTGCATCAAATCATCGAAAGGTGATTTTACTCCATGAGAACGCTCGGCCGCATGTTTGCTATAGCCGTGAAACAAATACTGATGGATCTTGAATGGGAGGTTCTCCCGCACCCAGCGTATTCTCCGGACTTAACACCAAGCGATTATCATCTGTTCCGATCGATGCAACATGCTCTGGAAGATACACACTTCCATAATTATAGCGAAGTCGAAAATTGGGTTGCTGAATGGATTGACTCAAAAGACAGACCATTCTTTCGTCGTGGAATTCAGCTTCTGCCTGAAAAGTGGCAAAAAGTCATAGCTTCCGAGGGAAAATACTTTGATTGAGGTATTCATATATTTTGTTATTGAAATAAGTGCTCAAATACAAAGAAAAAAACAGTAACTTTTAATGCAAACCTCTAATATTTAGAATGTTCCCCGCTCCTTATTGACGTCTAGGGCTGCTAAGTGGCCGAGATTGCCGAGAAAGCATTTTCGGTCGCTTGAAACAAGCGACTAGTGTGAGAAGGAGCTCGCTGTCTCGTTCACTCTCGGCGCGCCGCAGGCGACACGGACATGGGCTCGTGCTTGTATGTTACAGCGCCGCACCACAATAAATGGTTAAACTTATAGGTGTGGAAAAGTGACGTTTTGACAATGAAATTTATGTTGCGTGCTATTTCATTATTATTTGCTTAATTGTGAAAATGTGACTTGTCTCGTACTTATCAAAGTCATAATTATCGATGAAAACAAAAGTTATTTTGGAATTTTATATGTAAAAGCGTATATTTTATTCGTTTCAACAGTTGTCGGACTGTGTTTTCGCCCGAATATAGGCTCACTTTATGTCCATTTACTGGACTATCAAGGGAGGAAACGACAATTTTCATTGATTTTTACAAGTGTTTTAAAGTGATCTTGTCATTTCATTTCATCCACATTGTCTTTATTTAAAAATGGTATGCAACATAAATTAACGTGTCATTCCTCGCGTCTGACGTTACGATTCCAACACTCTCGGCCGCCGTGACTACTCAGGAGCTTTAAGAGTATTAGACATCTCAAAATTGTAATTTCTTTTACGATGACTGGCGAGAGCAGCATCCAGTACTTTTACATTCTACAAAATAAATCGTAAAAAAAATATTAGCAGTAACGTTTATTTAACAATTGTATAATTATTTGTTTTATATTTAATTACCTCATCTGAAAGAGTTCAAACGGAATCAAACATACCACCATAAACAGCTTTTACACAGATTAATGATTACACTGTGTACTGACTATTGAGTACTAAATATTGATCGGTAAGATTTAATCATATAAAAAGTACAAAAAACATATTCCGCTCAAATTTTTTTGATTTGACCACCAAGATATTAAAGATTTGCTCTTCATTCGAAAAGATCACGTGATCGAATGAAAGTGAACACATGCGCGAAGACGTCCAAAAGTCTATTCTTTATTCCTGTACTCTCTGAAATGGTGTATACGGTATAATAAATTAAAGTGAAGAGTGTAAGAATAGAGAACAGACCTCAAATTTTCCGGAAAACGTGAAGTAGGGATAACCAATCACAAGCCTCTCGGCTTAGACGAAATTCTCTTAGAAAATCTATTGTTGTGCTGATCATTCTACCAAAAATTTGACTATCTACCAAAATGAATTTTTATCTACTAGAAGGCTATGCCATTCTACCAGATCTGATAGAAAATCTGCCAAGACTGCAACTGGTTGCCTTGAGCTTTGACTATGAACGGGCCAATGTCGAATCGACGTCAATTCAACATCAATGGTCGCGTTCAGCAAACTTAACCGTTGTACGGAACGGATCCGTGAATGCTTACTATTAAATGATCTAGAGGAATATACCAATAGCAGCGATCGCTCACGAATCCTCAACAATTGAGTCTGCTGAACCAATTTGATAATTTCGACGTCGAATCGACATCGATTTCATTGTCATTTCTCACTAGGATTTGATGTATGTCGATCATTATCTCCATTATCTCCTGATCTCAATCCATTAGATTTTTATTTTTGGGGCCATTTAAAATCTATTGTGTATTCAAAGCCAGTAAACAATGTGGTTGATCTACGAAAAAGGATACGAAATGGATTTGAAATTATTCGAAGAACATCCGATATTTTTGAATGAGTGCGGAACTTAACGCTAAGAGTGCTATTTCATGAAGCGCGGAAATGTAATATTATATATAATATTACATGGAGCACAACTTGAGCGGAAAAGCGGAACGGGGAATTAGAAATTATTAATTTTTAACTGTATTTATTGATTAAAATTCTTGTATTCAATACATAAGCTGAAAAGATAAGCATATTAATAAAAATTGCAATGAATTAAATGAATACAATTTTTTTTTAATGAATATAAAAGTATATAATTATAATAAATGTGGTTTATAAATCAAAACTTAACAAAAAGAAGAGCATAAAACCACATCACAAGATATTCTTTGTGATATTTAATATATAACATGATATTTAATATATACATTAATAAATAATTTAAACGTTTCGGCCACAATCTGGTCATCTTCAATAAAATTACAAATATCAAACAAAAAGGAAATTAAAAACTCGAATTAAAGAATAAGGTTGACATAAGAAGATCCATCTCCGATATGTCAGTAATTTCACGCCACCAAGTTAATGAGATGCATGAATTGGATTGGGATAATATTAGAATTTTAGACACATATCATTAGTAAAAAAAGAAGAATTTCTGAGTTGATATACTATATATAAAAACCCAAATAAATAGTATCAATAAACAAAGTGACACTGAAGGTTTGCCCGATGTTTATCTGCCTTTTCTAAAGAAAGATCTCTCACACTTAAAAATAATTCTAGAATAATCTAAATTTTTGACACACGTATAAATAGCGGGCATATATGAAGATAGGGACAATTAATAATACACAATGTCACGACAAATTTCCATCTGCGTGAGGAAAGTGCCCTTTGTAGTCACACTTCAAAAAAGTCACACGATAGTTATTCAGGATTAAAATGACCCAAACTATCTTTAAAATATTACTAAAGCAATAGTGTTAGTTGCATAGATTTCAAAAAATTACAGTATGTAATTTCATTCTTTTAGAAAATGAAACAATGATGTTTTAGTAAAAAATTTAATTTTAACCCTAAAAAAAAAACATATACATGTAAAATTCGGAAAAATGTGATTTTTACTTAAAAAATCATAACTTTTTAAATTTATATATTTTTAAATGCAGTTTTAGTACTCTTGAGATGATATACTTTCAAAAAAAAAAAGTATGGTTACACACGTTTCAAAAAAGGTATTTATTTTGAAGGTAGAAAATAGTCGTTTTTTAAGTGTAAAAAAGATGTTAAATTCGGATAAAAGGCTATTTATTATTGATTTAAGTTATTATTAATGTAAAAATTATTATTATTATTAATACTGAAAACAAATATAAGTAAAAAATGTATCCCCACATACCGATGCGACCTTGTCGTGATGCGGGGGCTCATCCCCTGGCCGTCCCTCGTCAGAGCTGCCATCGGCACTTGCCGGCAGGACAGCCGGGCCTGAGTAACGGCCTGGGATGCTAACAATGTCTTGTACAGACACCCCCGTTATTGCGGAGGAGTTTCTCCAGAGCATCGCCCCCAATGTGCCGCTATGGGAAGGCAACCCAAACTTTAAATACCTGGTGCCGTTAGGGGGATTACTCCCTGCCTGGGCGCGAGTGCCCAGTATGCTCCCGTAGACGTATCGCCACATCGTATTGGGTATTCCTGACAATGCGGCTTAATACAGGTCACCCGTACGCCTCTTCTCATTAAGGAGGCGCATAAACCTCAAGTAAGAAAAAACTGTAAAATCCAGATGAAAAACTATAAACCTGGAAGGAAAACCGTACACCCGGCTTGGCGGCTTGCTAAACAGCTCAACTTCATGATTCGTTGCTATGTCCTGTTATAGTACCGCATCGTTACAGCTGCAGGGGTCGTCAGAGTCTCCAGGTCGGGAGAGTTGGATGTCAGGGTATTTCCCCTGCCCAGGGAAAGTACTTAAGTGTGAGTACCAATCATGCGATTGGCAGATCCCCTCCCCGGTGTGCCCCACAGGCGCTAAGGAACAAAGGGCTATTATTGCGAAGACGATGCGAGGACTGCCGTCTGGCCAGACTCGCCGACGAATGCGAAGAAGAAACCCGAAGAGACCCTCCAGTTAGGAGGTGGGAACAGTGAGGTCCCCGGATCTTTTGTACTTCGTACTTCGCACTTGGAAGATACTAACATAAAAGATGTTGTCGAATACGTACGAAATGACAACAAACTCTCAGTACACCTCAATCAGAAAGTGTCGATTAGCCTCACTAATTTTCTAGAGCACAAGGGCAAACACGATGCTCTGAGCTCTGAGGGGAGGGATAGGTTCTCCAATCTCGACATCCCTCAAGTCTCCAATCCCTCAAGTCTCCAAACCGAGACCTCCGGTAGGCAGCGCTCAGGCTCGGCGCCTTACAAAAAGAAGGAAAGGAGTAAAGCCGAAAATAGTACCGGCAGTGACGACGGCGACAGAGGGAACCCAAGGAGCGGATCGGAGCACTCCGACCACTCTAACGAGACTAAGGCTTCTAAAAAGTCAAAAGCGCTCACCGTCTCCTCTGACGAGAGATGATGAACGCTACAGGCACCGGAGCTGACGACGGAGGAATCGAGTGCGTCAAGGCCACCAGCCAAATAAGGAGAAATTTACTGCGGAGGTCCTTAGTCAGAGGGACAGAGAAGAAAGCCAGGCATAAGGGATAACATCTTCATCATTGACGGCCAAAATCCTATCTTCAAAACAGAACGAAAAGAGGACGGAGGACACCCTTGAGCTGGAAGAAGAACATAACCAGTAACTTTCCGAGGCGGTGACGACCGTTACAATTGCAATCAGTGCAATTGTCAAATCGGTCAAGCGGTCGAAAAACAAGGGTGGAATTGTCTCCCAACTTTGGAAGACAAGCACAACGCTCATGGCAGTCTGTAATGTTCTGGGGCGAAGAGCCGTCCAAAACTTCGAGATGGTTAAGCGGACTGAAACTACCGACAACAGAGTCTCAACCCGTCAGGAAGAAAGAAATCACTCGTAGTAGATGTGGCCGTCTTCAAAAAAAAGAGAAAGAAATTCGAAACCGAGCTTGACAACATTCGCTATCGTCTTGAGAAAACCAAATTGCAAAAGGAAGCAACCTGGAGCTTCACCCTCTCCCCTGAGGAGGGCAACGTCAGCTCAGAGTTCTTCAAACTCCCTCCACCACCTCTGTCACAGAGATTCGAGATTGCGGGCGACGCGGGCGAGACCAGTATGGATATAGTGAGCATGGAGATCCATCGTCTGCCTTTCTCGCCCTTGTCCCCTTTGAGTATGGAAACTCCTCCGGAACTGTTGCTGGATGCTGGATGTCCACTTCGGCTCGAAAGCCTTCTGAGGAACCCAAGGGGGACGTTCTAGAAGAGATCATCGAGAGTTTTGGTCAAAATATTGGTCAGGAAGGGACTCATCCATTCCGGCAGGGAGTGCTGGAGCCAAAAACTCCTAGCAAGAATGGTGGAAGGAGGGGAAGGGACAAGGGGAATCTTTCTCCCCTATCCCACTTTCACCGAGCAATATGGCGAGCTCCCACCGGAACACAAAGGCAGCCTCAAGCACTAGGATGCCTCCAAGGCAGTGGCCTCAGTAGTAAAGGAAGGCCAATTCTAACTCTGGTCCTCTGAGTGGGGATGAGGGGCAGGGGGATTCGCGCGGCACGGGAGGATACGCAAGAAGGAGAGGGAGTGACGTCATCCCGACGAACCGCGACGTAATTTTCTGCACATCTCGCGCACTGTGACGTAATTTTTCCGCACATCCCGCGTCCATTAACGTCATCCTCGTCCCCATAGCATTCTTCTCATCCCCTGCCTCATGACAACATCACCCGCGACGCCATCCCTTTGTGACGTCGCACATCCCCGTGACGTCATCTCCCTCGCCTAGTGACGTCACTCCTGACCCCCTCTCCCTCTCCAGTGACATTGTCCCCTCGTCTAGTGATGTCACCCCTGTGACGTAATTCCCCTCCTCTGCGCTCATTCCCCTTGCCCAGCGATGCCATTTGTGACGTCGACCTCTCGCCCTGTGACATCGACTTCTCGCCCTGTGACGCGGGCAGTGGCCGCCGACGCCGCCGTGCGCTATACTTACCATGTATACTTACCATTTATACTTACCATTTATACGCACCGTTTTTTCTGCGTACCGCCATCTTCTTCTCGCACGAGAAATATTTTATTTTATTTTATTTTATTTTATTTTATTTTATTATATTTTATTTTATTTTATAATTCGAAAATTCCGAATCTTATGCATAATAATAACAGCGCAATTTGTCCATATCGTCCAACGCGATATCGTGTCACGCGTAACGCAATATAGAGATAATGGATGAGCGAAGAAGGATAAAAAGGAGAAAGGAATAACGGCACAACTGAAAAAACAAAGAATTCAAAAACAATATTACTAAAACAATAGGCAACTAAGAGCTAATATACAGTTATTATTAATGTACGTTACAATTCATCTTTATTCTTCACCTGTACATATATTTCCGACGTTTCGGCTACTTTTTTCAGCCATCTTCGTGGTATAACATTCAGCACAATATTTCAAAATTTAACTACAATTATTGTAAATAAAAGGCGCAATTAGTCGAGCAGTTCTTCATTTGATCATATGAACGGTTCTTCTTAACAAATCAAGATTTGTAAAATCGGTTGTACTAATAACTTACACCTCCATCTTGTTACGCACAATTAAAATTACAAATTATATAAAATTTATCGATTAAACACGGACGAAAACACATATTTAATCGACAAATTTTAAATCAAATAACGATACTTTCCAATGCTCGCAGCATTGATAATTTATTGATCTCGTTTAAAGCAACATAAGGTATCCGCCACTGCACTTTGAATAATTCAACCTCAGGTTCCGTCACAGGATTTCTCACCAAACAATTGTAATTGTCGCGCTCATATCAAAATCAATTCGTGGTGAATGTTGATGACCACACGTTTGTAATCTTCGCAAAAGCTCAACAGCTTGTTGAACGCAAAAATTAAAGTGTTCTTCCTCCATATCGGATTTAGAGTTCCATCCAGTGTTCAGCGCAATCAAAGCTTTGTCATACGTCATCGACACGTAGTTCTTGACGGACTAGTAACTGCAACGTTTCTGTTGCAGTCAATCTCTACACGGTTGAGTTTATATCGAATTTCATCAAACATGAATACTAAGCAATTATTTCCAAGCGTCATCGGCAACTGATCGTTTTTTCTTCTTCATCATCAATCTTCCTTCGACGTAAAGAAAACTTTCGCACGGTAACGTGTACAAATCCTGCTGCTGTATGGGTCTCCGTATCTCGTCGCTATGTCCAAATATAATATTGGCGTACGGATTGTACATATGAGTCTCAATGAGACTTAACGATGCGGTCGTCAAAGATAGGCTCACCGATAATATTCAAGATATCAACCATTTCATATGATGAAACTCAACGACCTTAAAAATACAACGTTGAACGCAGTGAGTTCCTTTCCAGATATAGCCTCTCAGTTAAAAGGTGTATCTCTCGTCTATTTAGGTCGTTCACAAGCATCTCACGTCGTATGTGCAATCCAACGGTGATCTCTTCTTCACGAAAATCGAGCAATCTGCCGTCTTAGTCCACATGAATCGTCAGATCCCTAATGCTCCGTACGACGATCGGAAAGTAAATGATCTGTCGGTCTTTCCGATATCTTATATCCTGGCGGTATGCTCGGTGAAAACTCGTATATTGTGTGCACGCACCTATCGTTGCTGTACACACCCATGGTCACGTTGCACTCGATACGAATGATATTTACGTTGATGATATTTATCGGCATATTCGACTTGTGCTACTGCGCTCCAGCATGCAATTCAACGAAAATCCCAGCAGCAAGCCAATGCTGCGAAGTTTTTTAAATTTATCCAATAGGCGATTGATTTCGCTTCTCATCGTATTGTTGTTGGCACCAGCGGGAACTCTTCGTCCTCTTTGCGTTTCGCATTGTGAGAATATAAAATTTTGCGCTTCGTACAAACTGCTCTATATCACGTACGATCCTTCGGAAATGACAATTTTCTCGTTGTTATAGTTAAACTTGTTGTTTGTCGAATTTACATTGGCTAATATAATATATAGAAACTATAATAATATAGTTTCAAAGTTATAATATGTTTCAAAGTCCGTCAGACTGAGCTCGTAATCGTCCCAAATCTATCGCTGGAAAGTAGCTCATGACAAGGACGTTACTCTTACCAATTAGCATAAACGTCAGTGACACATTTGAACGAACATTGAATTAAACGGTGCAATGTCGGTTCTTAAATTGCTTATCAACCGTCCACAAAAACTGTAGACAAAGCTGTCCGCAATTGTTCTGATTGTAACGCTGATAAAGCGTGCGATTGTACTCGATTACACTGTTTGTCAGATACCGTTCAAGTTCCTTTGATGATCGAAAATAGCCGAAACCGGCTATCTAAAATACATGACGCGATTCCCCCTTTCCGCATACGCCATTCAATGCATTCGGGTCCCTCGGCATTGTCCAGATTTACAATACCGCTCTTGTTTCGACGTGCTCTTTTGACCGGTGATGTAATATGCATAAAGATACCTCTAAAATACAGAATGCGCATACGGTTTGCAAGATGTTGCAGTTGCACGTTGGTAGTTACTCCCCTCGGCATTTTTAACGCTTCATTGACGTTGTTTTGTCTACGCACGACACGTCGCCCGCGCTTGTAGGGACCGAGATAAACGCCGCGGCCTTACATGACGCAATTATGACATTGCTGTTCATCCAACGTTACACTGCTTTGCTATTGTTTACGGTCTTGGCGACTCCCGCCGCTCCACCGATTAACCGACCCGAGAACGGATAGGACGCTGCCGCGTTTCACCGTCGGAAGTATCCGCTTACTCTTTTTCTTCTTCCTAGTTTTCAAGCCCATACTGATTCGTTTTGACTTTCATATCTGCCCAAACGGCTGTGGCAGCGACTCTCTTTCCGAAAGTTGAATCTCTCGCGGTAATGCGTTTGCGCGCCTTCTTAGCGAGTGTATTGTTAGCCGCGTGTCGTTTAGCAAAATCTTTGCTGTGCGAATACGCTATGTCGTGCTCACGATAGCACGATAGCATCCAATATATTAATACTTCGATCACCTTTGGCCAATCACTTCTCCAAACGCATTCCCGGACCATAAAATTGTCCTAAGAAAATGCAGTTCAAAAGGAAGCGCGTTTGTCGCACGATTTAACAAGCCTCTCGACGGCATTCGCCGCAATTTTTTATCAAAGGCGCTGGACTATTGGTATGCGTTTGATAAGTTATCAAATTGTAATGCTTTAAGTACCAACAATATTTCGTTATCGTTGTACAGTGCATTGCATGAATACCTGCGGTTCGATTTTAGAAGTCTATATTTCGTTCTTAGTTATTTTTACGTTCACGACTAATATGACCGGATGTTGCATCAGCGGATGTTGATCATGAATATATCGTAGTGTTGGTAAATTGTGATTTGACAACCGACCGACGTAACCTCAGTTTTGATCAGTAAAATTTCTGAAATATTCCAAAATTTAATTGAAAAAAGTTGGAAATCAAAACCTTTAATATACCAGATAAGTTGTAGTTTTGAAGAAGTATAATTGCTTTTACACTTTCCAATAAGAAAATATACTTTGTAGTCCGTTTTTCTTACACAGGTAATAAAATATAAGCGAAAGGATAGTTAACAACGCAATGTATGACGAGAAAAGTGGTGTATTAGAGACATGCTCAGAAAAATAATCCCAGATGTCTAATCAATAAAGTATTTCAGGACACCATGTTAAGAATGAGGTTAATAGAATTAAATTTCTTTATATTTTAATGAAGATCATTGTCAAAGACAGTTTCGACATAATGAATGCCTGAATTAAAATAAAATAAAAATATGAACTCCTCTGAACGCAATGCTGAGTATATTCTAAATAAGATTTTAAAATGAAAGATGAAATCCTCTACGCATCAATTTCCAATATGAAAATTGATGCGTAGGGGATTTCATCTTTCAGAAAATTGATCGACTTGTATCCAGTGATGCGAATTCCGGGCCGCTTGCAGCACGCGATCAGCGCCACCGATCGACGGCCTGACGCAACCGGTAGCAACACAAGCATGAGCCCGTGTCCGTGTGACTTGGTTAATTAGAAGCGTGCCGACTATTACCGCTCTGTCCTTTTTGCACTACGTTCTTATTGCTTGCCTTGTCGGCGCGCTGAGAACGAGAGAGAACCTTGTTTCACTCAAGCGAGCGTCGAGCAACCGAAATATGCTTTCTCGGCCTCTTGGCTCTCGACGTCAGGCGTGCATCAAGAGACATGGAGGCATGGGAACGTTCTAAATAACATAAATTTTAATAAATTGTAATAAATTGTAATATACCCCTCCCAGAATATTATAAATCGTGTCAAAACGCGATAATTGACAGAAGATTAATTGTTTATGATTTTCCATTCGTGTTATGTACCACGGTCAAAAATTCGATCCGCAAGAAATTGGCGTGGTCGAGCGCGTAAGGTGTGAGATCGGAAATAAGTACTATAATTAGTAGTAAACATATACATTAGATCAAATATATTTTCATATAATTTTTGAAATTATTGTTCGTATGTGTAATTTTTAAGCAATAGTGTAGGAAAAAACCGATTCGCTTTTCAATAGGCAAATAAATCTTTCATCGATTAAATCGAATACC
>JAANIC010001006.1:211664-227195 GCA_017607545.1 Acromyrmex charruanus | reverse complement strand
AATAAACTTCTTCTCTCTCCATATATTTAATCAAAAAAAATATTTAGTAACATATATTTACGCATTTCAATTGCGTCATCAAATCTCGTAAAGAATCTCTCCCAATCTCTTTATTATATCCCAAATTTATTGAAGGTACAATATTACTCTTCAAAATTTTTCGTTTTATTCCTATTGTATCAACGAAATCAAATAATTGAAAATGAGAAGAACAAACTCTACTTGCAGTAGACGATTGCCAATTATCTTTTCTTATTGCTGTCCATCTTATTGCTTATCCATTGTTTTAGAAGCACTGGATCTTTTGCAAATCTAAAATATTAATTTAACAATATAAAATATAATATCTAATAGAGATATACAATGTTAACCTCAAAAAAGTTTATACTTACAAAAAGAAATGTATATCACATCCTTTCATGTAAACATTATTGCAACCTTTTACAATGCACTTTATTGTCATGTTTTTATATTAACTACACTTTAGTGGGAGTACAAATTATTTCGGTCCGTTTTCATAAAAAGATGGCTCTGACTATTGTGGATGGTTCATAGTGACAACTGATTTTGGCGTTTTCAAAGAGGTTAGACATCTACTAATAATATTCAGTTTATATCGCTTTGAGTTTCATACAAAAACCTTGATTTTTACTGTGTTTGAAATGTCGAATTTTGTGTTAACCAAGCAGCATTTGCGGGAGGTTCTAATTTTCTGCTTTAATTGGAAGAAAAGTGCAGCTGAAGCCTATCGAATGCTTGTTGAAGTTTATGGTGACACTGCTCCAACTGATAAATCATGTAGGGAATGATTTCGACGTTTCAAGGATGGAGATTTCAGCGTTGAAGACAAGCCTCGCTCTGGACAGCCAAAAACATTCGAAGACAAACAATTAGAGGCATTACTCGAAGAAGATCAGAGTCAAACGTAAGAGGAGCTTGCAGAATCATTGGGAGTAACTCAAGCCGTTTCTGCACGATTGAGAGCCATGGGAATAATTCAAAAATAAGGAAATTGGGTGCCTTATGAACTGAAACCGAGAGACGTTGAAAGGCGATTTTTCACTTGCGAACAGTTGATTCAAAGACAACAAAGAAAAGATTTTTTGCATCGGATTGTGACTGGAGATGAGAAGTGGATATTCTACGACAACCCCAAGAAGAAAAAATACTAAGCCCGGTCAATCGTTGCCATCGATCTCAACATCAACACCAAAGCCGAACATTCATGTTTCGAAGATCATGTTCTGTATCTGGTGGGACCAAAAAGGTGTTGTTTACTATGAGCTGCTGAAACCTGGCGATTCCATTACGGGCGATCAGTCGGCTACAATTGATTCGTTTGAGCCGTGCATTGCGAGAAAAACTGCCGGAATACGAGCAAAGACATGATAAAGTTATTTTTCTTCATGACAACGCTCGGCCTCATGTCGCAAAAGTCGTAAAAAAATATTTGGAAACGCTCAAATGGGATGTTTTACCGCACCCGCCGTATTCTCCGGACATTGCTCCTTCTGATTACTGGTTGTTCCGAAGGATGCAGCACGATTTGGCAAGTCACCGGTTCACTTCTTTCACAGAAATCGAAAATTGACTCCAAAATTGCCTCCAAAGACGCGTCATTTTTTCGAGATGGAATTCGAAAATTGCCTGAGAGATGGGAAAAAGTAGTAGCCAGCGATGGACAATACTTTAATTAATCTGTTCATTCATTTTGTTTTGAAATAAATGCATTTTTGAACACAAAAAAACGGATCGAACTAATTTGTACTCCCAATTTATACAGATTTTCGCTGCTACAATATTATTTTTATTTCATACGTTTCGTATAAGAACATGTGCAATACACACAGACATGTCTATGGCAATAAAATGTGGTTAGGAAATGCATTAGTGGAGAAGATAAAAATTCTGATCAAATTCTATTCGGTTATTAAGTCTGCGGCTTATATGTCCATAAGTACATAGATTTGGGATACGCGTAAGCTAGGGAATATATAAGAGACTAGCAGTCTAGATTATATAGATATCTGTTGAGCGTAATAATGAGAAATGAGAGTATCGATGGCCAGGGTAGAGACTCGAATCTCAGAGAAAAAACTCGACTCCTTCAATGTTAATCCCGACTTTTATTAATAGACGATACAGATATCTTTTCAAGAACAATGCTCGCATTAGACTACTCGTTGTCGCGTCGCATCAACCGTTATCTCCCGGAACCCCGAATTCATACGCGCAGCTCGAGCTCCCATTGGTTCAATTTTAAGACAACTCGTGAACGTTGGCGATTGACGCGACATACAGGGCGAACGTACATTAAACCAATTCAACACTTCCACCGTTTATGCGCGTTCGACGCTCACTCATACCAATACTTTCTCTTAGCATACAGAAACGCTCCCTCGGTAGAGCTTTTGTAAAAATATCGGCCTTCTGCTGTTCTGTTCGAACATACTCTACTTTCAGCAGCTTTTCTTCTATTTTTTCACGAATATAGTGATAGCGAATGTCTATGTGTTTTGTGCGTTTGTGGAATTCAGGATTCCTGGCCAGCCTTATGGCACTTTGGTTATCTACACGTATCACAGTAGCACCCACACATGGACATCCGATATCAGATAACAATTTCCTTAACCATATTGCCTCACGAGACGTTACCGACGCTGCAACATATTCTGCTTCGGTCGTGCTTAGTGTAACTAATTTTTGACGCTGACTAGCCCACGTTATAGGGCCACCTGCGAACTGGAATACATATCCAGTTGTCGATCTGCGTGACTCTACGTCTCCCGCATAATCGGCATCCGAATAACCGACGAGCTCGCTTCCACCGCCGCGAAACTCGATACCGTGACTGATTGTCCCCGATAAATACGCCAATATACGTTTTATTGCACGCCAGTGATCGTTATTATAATTATTTAGAAATCTACTTACTAAATTTACTGCGTAAGCTATGTCCGGACGCGAAACTATTGCTAAGAACATCAGCGACCCGACGGCTTCTCTGAACGGAACTTTCTCGCTCTTTTCTTCTCCCGCAGACGCGGGATTCAAAGCCACGTGCGAATCAGCTGGCACGCTTAACGATTTCGCGTTGCTCATTCCGAATTTTTCTACTACGCGCTTCGCATATGCGCTTTGATGCACAAACACTGATCTCTCATCCCGGTTTCGTTCAATTTGCATGCCAACAAATGAGCTTGAATCACCTATAGTGATTTTAAATGACTTTCCGAGATGCATTAACACGCGATCAAGAGTCTCACTCGACTCCGCTGCAATCAGGCCGTCGTCAACGTACAACGCAAGATACACTACCGATCCGTTTACATCACCGACAAAAATGCAATGATCGGCTTCGGTTTCGTGGAACTTAAACTTTCGAAGAAACGAGCTGAACTTGCGGTTCCAGCAGCGCGGCGATTGTTTTAAACCGTATAACGATTTTTCTAATCTGCATACAACACTTTTCGCTGAACTTCCTTTGACGCTGAGACCCTCCGGGATTTCCATAAAGATTTCTTCATCCAACTTGCCGTACAGGAAAGCCGTTTGTACGTCGAATTGCGCCAAATTGTAGTTTTTTTCTGCAACAACAGCGAGCAGTACTCGCACTGAGTCGTAACGAACAACGGGTGCGAACGTTTCGTTGAAGTCCACGCCTTTACGTTGCATAAAGCCGCGCGCACAAAGCCGAGCTTTGTATTGACTAACGTTTTCGGTAGCATTCTGCTTTATCTTAAAAATCCACTTGGAGTCAATAGTCTTCATTTCCGATCTTCTCTCAACGAGTGACCACGTCTCGTTCTCGTTGTGTGCCTCGAGCTCCTTTTTAATTGCCTCCATCCATTTCGATGACTTTTCGCTTTTCACTGCTTCTTCGTACGTTGTTGGCACGTCGTACTCGACCAGGTTGCTTTCGTAACGAGATGGCCTTCGTATCGATCCACGGTCTCTTAGTTTATGCTCCAGCTGAGCGTACGGTGGTTCAACGACCAATTCGGGTCTCACATTCACCACTTCCTCGTCTGCTGGCAAGAAAACATCATCGTTGTTGTCGTCCTCTGGCACCTTGTTCGCGTCTCGTTCCTCGACAACTTCTCTTTCAGCTTTGGGCAGCACTATCTCACCGCACGTGTCATCACTTGCCGGCAGAGTCATCTTACCGATTGTCTCGCGAAACACTACGTCCCTCGACACTGTCACTTTCTTCGATTGCGGGTCGTAGACTCGATAGTTCGACGTATTATTTTCATATCCTACTAGGAGCATTCTTCGTGCTCGAGCGTCGAGCTTCGTCGTTTGCTGCTTCGGTATGTTGACAAACGCTTCGGAGCCAAAAATGCGCAGGTGTTTCAAATTGGGCTTTATTCCCATCCATCCTTCATATGGTGTCGCTCCATTTTTCGCACTCGACGATCCCGCGCGATTCATCAGGTAGACCGCTGTGTTGCACGCTTCTGCCCATAGAGTTCTAGGGAGTTCCTTTGAGTGCAGCATCGTCCTGGCACTTTCAATAATTGTCCTGTTGTCGCGTTCTGCCTTCCCGTTTTGTTCGGGCGTATATGGAGCAGTGAACTCGTGTTCGATGCCACGCGACTTGAGATACTCGTCCATCTTTTTATTTCGGAATTCACGTCCATTATCCGACCTCAACACACGCATCGCTCTTCCAAATTTATTTTCCACAAGTTTGTTGAACATACGAAATTTTTCGAACACATCGTCCTTGTGTTTAAGAAAATAAATATGACGAAAACTTGTTGCGTCATCTTTGAAGGTCAGAAAAAAACGCGCACCACCTAGAGACTCGATATTAATCGGCCCACACACGTCTGTATGAAAGACTTCACCGGGCTTCGTAGTCGCACGCACACGTTCACTTCGAAACGCCTGTCGGTGTGATTTCCCAATTTGACACGTGTCACAAAACACGTCACTCGTTTTCGGCAACTTGACTCCTTCCACGAGGCCTTCGTTCACCAGCCGTCGCATCGCATTACCGTTCACATGTCCAAATCTCTCGTGCCATACTCGGAACTCCGTTTTCGCGACGTTTGCTTCGTCACTCTCTTCGACGTGTTTTACACGGAACAACATGCGGAAAATTTGGTTCTCTTGCTTTACACCGTATGCCACTATTTTCCCGCGTTCACGAATTTCAACTCGATTTTCAGAGAAAAACACTTCAAAACCTTTCGAGGTGCACTGACCAACTGAGAAGAGATTCTTCTTCATCTGCGGAATGTACAATACTTTTTCGATTCTCGACGGATACCAAGCACCATCGACGAATCTATCGATATTGATCGTCCCTTCGCCGACTACTCGACACTCTTTGTCATCCCCGAGCGATACAGTGCCACCGTCGGTTAACTCGCGGTATTCGGCGAACCATTCGCGTCGATTCGAGATATGTCTCGACGCACCGCTGTCGGTAAGCCAGATTTCTCGCTTACTTGCACTTAGTACGGAGTTCACTATACCGACAGGAAGTTTCTCACTCCTTTCTTTACCGACGTTTACCGACCGATTTTTACTCGTTTTCTCTACAACAAAGGCGTAATCACGAGATTCACTCGAGTTACTATCGTCTTTTTCCCGCCTTTTGAGTTTACACTGTCTTGCAAAGTGTCCTATTTTCTGACACTTGAAACACTTCACTTTGTCTTTCGGTTTTCGTGTTTCCTTTGAGTCCTCTGCGTTCGATTTGTCCTTTTTTCGCGCACTCGCTTTCATCGACGCCGCAAAAACTCCCGGAACTTCGTCGTCCACGGACAGCCGAATTTCTTCACGGATCAGACGCTCCTGTAAATTTTCAAGCGTCTGCATTTCCGCCGGCATATTGTCCCATGCCGTTTGAAAAACCGCGTATTTTGATGACAAGCTGCCGAGCACTTTAGCCATTATTGTTGTATTCGACACTGGTTCACCCACGTCAAGCAACTTTGCCGCCATATTTTGTACGGTGGCCACATGCTTCACAATCGAGTCCCCCGGGGACATGCGATATTCGTACAACTGCGACAACAGTATCAGTTTATTCGACGCGGACTTTTGTTCGTGGACTCTGGACAGAGCATCCCACATCTCTTTAGCCGTTTCATAGATTAACAATGGCCGTAACTGGTCAGGTTCCATTGCTGACGATAACAAAAACATCGCGCGCGCGTTGTCCACAGACCACGTTGCTTGCGCCTCGTCCCGACCGGTACCGTTCGGCATTTGTCGCGTCCCGAGAACCACATCGTATATGCGATGCGCCACAAATAATGCCTTTAACTGAAACTTCCACCCTTGGAAGTCCTGTCCGTTAAATTTCGTCACGTTGCGTGTTGAGATCGCTTCAGACATTATTGATACTTCTCACAATTTTTACGCAGTTAGGGTGACTGGGCCCATAACCTGTTGAGCGTAATAATGAGAAATGAGAGTATCGATGGCCAGGGTAGAGACTCGAATCTCAGAGAAAAAACTCGACTCCAATGTTAATCCCGACTTTTATTAATAGACGATACAGATATCTTTTCAAGAACAATGCTCGCATTAGACTATTCGTTGTCGCGTCGCATCAACCGTTATCTCCCGGAACCCCGAATTCATACGCGCAGCTCGAGCTCCCATTGGTTCAATTTTAAGACAACTCGTGAACGTTGGCGATTGACGCGACATACAGGGCGAACGTACATTAAACCAATTCAACAATATGTGTGCTCGCAATCGACATTCATCCTTATACCTACTAATCACCTTTTTCTATTCCAGGTACGCTCTGTCGCATACTCTCATAGCAGCCGTTATCTCCTCCTTCCTCAAGTGAACCTCGGTAATATGTCCTGTTTCTGTTTAACCTATAAACTAGTTATTCAGTTCTGTGGTATCCATTCGGTATCCCCGGTCTATTTACATATGTACATCCGTTAGTGTGCCAAATCTCTCCGTCAATCCTCAAGGCAACTTCCCCTATCAGGTCCTGCATCGGAGTTTTTCCGTTGTTTTCCCGCTGTTCTTTCTATGGAAAAACGCGTTTCCCATTAAGAGTCCATTAAGGATGTTAAACGGAATCGGCCTCCATTATTTCTCAGGATCTTCCTAACCTTAAAGCATGACGGCATTTTCGGAATATCATGCCCCCTTATGCACGAAACAATGTTTCGGATATTTGGCATGAGAATTTTCGGTTCCGTTATTTCTCTTTACTCTCCATGCCATGGAGATTTACGGTTTCAGCTCTCTGATTGGGCCCCGCGTTCGTCCATAATCTCGTTTTTTCAAATTACCCTAACTTTCGAATTACCATACACTTCCTCCTATCGCTACGGCGATTTCACCAGCCCGTTCTACGCGACTGGAACGTCCTCTTGAGCCGCGATCTATCCTTAGATCAACACTAATTATCAAACGACTAATGAGGTTTGTATCCCTCGCTATTATACGCGTTATTACTATCTATCCTATACGAGTTTAACAAAATATTAAAAAAAAATAAAGAACATAAAAAAAATAAAGACATAAATGTATTTTCAAAAACAACAAAACATTGCTGCTCATTAACTTATAATTATCCTCGTTGGGTATCGTCGCCCATTTCCTATCAATTACTTATCATCATCCTTACCTTTATACAATCAGGGTGTGATGGATATGTGATACAATTATGACACTAACCTCTAAATAATTTTTAGACTACTTATTAACTATTGACAAAGGAAAACAATAATTCATGCGCTATACCGCGCCTATTACTTATTTCTTAAATCTTTACACAGTGTCCCTTTCCGACTTACCCCTTACGTACCGATTTGTTGTCTCCGGTCGAGTTCGGAGTATGCAGTCGGCAATTAGCTTCCGGCTGCAAGAGAACATGTTTATCCAATGTCTTCGACAGCGTGGTGTCGGACTAGGAATTGTGACGAAACCCTATAAGATCTCGGAACACAAGCTGGGTTTGTGATAACACAGGAATCGCCGCCATAGTTTGACAAAAAAGCATTCCCCTATTCCCCCCTTATCTTAGTCATCGAGAAAGAGAAAAGCTTTGTAATGGCCTGTAATACGAAGCCACCGACGTGATCATGCTACCTGACCCCTAGCATCCGTTGCACGAGGCTGTCCTGAGGGAAATAGGGGAATGCATATCAATAGAGGAATGCATTTCAATGCCCACTCTACGAAATGGAAGTCCCTCCACACTAACTCCTGGGGTAACGCAGTCGAGGACTGGGCAGCAGCGCTTAGCCTATGCCTTACGAACTGAAGCGATATTTCACCTTCGTGAACAGCCGCGGGAGCTCAATCATCGATCTTACGTGGGCATCCCCGCATGTCGCTCCGATGGTGAGGGATTGGAGGGTAGATGAGAATTATCTAGATGAGTAGTCGGACCATCGATGCATAGAGTTCAGCCTCTCTTCCGCTCAGTGATCGAACGCCGCGAAGAACGGAAGCATGATAATCCACGGTGGCTCCTAAAAAGAATAGATACAGATATGTTCCTTGTATACATCGCGTCCTTAACCTTGACCAGAGCCAAACGAAGACGTGGAGGGAAGTATGGAATAACTACTGGGAACGATAAAAGGCGCATGCAACACGTCCATGTTCCGGAGCTGCCCCAAAGTCTGATGAACGCGGAGATCGCCAATTTGCGTAAATCGGCGATTCGCGCCAAGCGCCGCCTTATGTGAACCAAAAGGTGAGAGAAGAAAGAAAAAATCGCCGAGGCCTAAGAGACCCTTCGAACTGCGCGGAGGATCGTAAAGATAGCGATCTGACAGACCAAGGCTCGGGAAGAGCTCATCTTTACTTTGGATGAGAATTCTTGAGGGCGTCCATACATCGCCCTACATAAATTGCACAAGTGGATGTTTCGGTAAGTATCTGCGTCGAATCGAAAACAAGCTCACCGCAAGATGCCACTGCGCGGCCGATCATCTATCATGAAACTTTATCCTTAGGATGGAAAGTGAAAAATGAAAATTTTAATCTCTGAAGTTAAAGAGAAATTTTTCACTTTTCACTTTTCATCTTAGGAAAAAAATTTCATGATTGATACTTAGGACACTGCGCAACACACGCTCGAGAAGTGCCCCGCATGAGCCGAGCAGCGCGGTGCCCTGGTCGCAGTGGTGTGGCTCGACCTCTCACTGCCATAGTAGAAAAAATGGTGAGCGGCGAGGAAGCATGGATGGGTCACTTCTTTCTTTTGCGAGGCAGTCATGCGGCGGAAAGAGGAGGAGAAGGAGAGAGAGACAAGGAGTCAGGAGATCATGCGAGAAACGGGGATGCCGCCATCTCCACGGAGAGCGATGTCAGCGTTCTGCCCGCGACCAGGCTGCCGGCTTGCCACCCACGCACGTGGTTGGCGCGGGAACGAACTGGGATAAAGCCAGTCTCCACTTGCCTCGCAGCTTCGGCGAGATGTGCCACGATGGATAACTACTAGTCCATCGCGAGGTGTGAGGGTTGAGGCTCAGACGGGAAACCGAGTCTTGATTCTGCTTACCTCCCCCCCTCACAGCAATAGAGAGAGTCGGAATGGGCGGCGGTGTCCCCTCCTCATCCAAATTAGAATGTCATCCCAGGAGCTGGAGACCGGCGGCTTGTAAGAGACGTGTTGGCTACGACCAACAGGCCCGAGGACGTCCCGAAAGAATGATACACGCGTATCCGGGTAGCCTTACAACTATGGACCTAGGTATAGACATTGGAGGATTTTAGTCGGTGTAATCCCACATAACCCTCAATTTCCAGGTTTCTTCGACCAAGGATATGCATTTCTTCCGCTTTATCAGAAAAAAAAGATGAAAAACATAAAATATAAAAAAATACGGTGAAGATGTGGTTTAGAGGAGTCCCCGCCTCCCCCAATGACCTTAACCTTGACATATGTTGTCCCTGAATGTCTTTGAGAAAATTTTAACTAGCGAACGTCACTCGTTAAAAAGTTATAAACAAAAGAAGTTTAAAAAATAACGTCACATTTCTGCTATATAAAATAAAAATTTCGATTCCTATCCCACCTCCCTTATTTACATCTAATTACATCTAAAGCGACTCCCATCCTACTTCCTCTCCTGCTTGGGTGCGCATGACTTTCTCCTATATTTTCTTCAGATAAAAGTCGTACGCCCCCAAGCAGGGGAGAGGGGAAATGTGTGGGAGTCGCTTCGAGTGAAAGTCGTGCGCAGAGAGTCCAAGCTGCCATTTATAAACCGATTTCTTACAACTATTACGATTCCCATGATTCCTGTTAAAAACTTTTGGCCTGGAATAAAATTCTAGATATAACAGAGAAGTGCAACCGAACATATTTAAAGGTTATAATTAATCGTCCAAAGAAAAAATGGCGATCTGTGTTTACATCTGTCATTCCGCAAACGGAGTGCGATTCTTATAACAGTAGTGTTTCTACTGACTACAAAAAAATACTGATTCTGGAGACTACAATATACATATCAAAATTTAAAAATAATGATACTTACCGAAATTAGAGTTCTGAAAGACTATTCGTAAAAAAAATGGCGGAACCAATCAGAAATCGGAACAGCGATTGAGTTTCTGTTATATTTAGGACTCTAGCCTAGAATTACTAGGTGGCATTACTAGATGCACCAACGTATGCAAATCGCAAAGACATAGAGAATGGACTGCAAGATCCATTTGTCAAAATGGTCGATAAAAGTAAGAGAGAGGGATCGTGGAAAACGGCTATCTCTGTCTTTTTCCATTCAATGACATAATGGGAGAGAGAATGAGAAGGAGATTGACCGTCTTCCACGGTCCCTCTCTCTCATTATTGTCGATCACATTTGAACTTAGGGATTGCATCCATTCTCTATGTTTTCAACAAATCGTATTAATCAGCTCTACACAGGTATATTAAGTATATAATTGTGATCATACGAGAAAGTGCAGAGTGGAACATTTGTGATTTGAATACGCTTGAAATTGGCTGAAATTGCCATACTGGAAATATTTTCACTAAAATTCATATTAATTGATTAACGATGATTAATGATTTTTGTAGAAGATGCAACAGTCATTATATAGTTTAATTGCATCATTCCAGTCGTTATTTACTGCGAATACTGAAAATCTATAAAATCCGGTTTAATTATACGATATCATCATTTTATTCATCGAAAAATCCGAGTTCTACTATAGTAATGTGAATTAGGTAAAATATATTTTCAATATACGCAGTGAATTTGTAATTTCAATTAGTTTTAGTATAATTATTACTTAAAAATCTGATCTCTTCTTTCTAGAAAACATGTCACCTAGAAAACATAAAAAGTGTGAAATCAAAAAATGCCGTTTAATTCGGAAAAAATTTTATCATTTTCCCAAATCTATAGAACGATATATTAAATGCATCTGGTAATATTTATTGTTGCAAATGAGTTTAGAAAACCTTTCAAAAAAAATTTTATATTGCCATAATGTTGATCTGATAATAACTGCATCAATTTGCGATCAAGGTAGCACTAACGTAAAGGCTATTAAACAAATAATATTAGATACAAAAAGATAAGTACAGAGGCAGAAAAGAAAGATGATATTATAAATATAGAGAGCATGAAAATAATTCCTTTGTTTAATCCTCCTCATTTGTTTAAATGTATACGAAACAATCTATTAACCAAAGTTTATAAATATGTATTAAAAAATAAATTGAAAATTGCTAAATGGTCAGATGTAGTACAAACTTATATTATAAAGGGTGTCTCAAAATGACCTGACATTTTAATGTATTAATAAAACATATTATTTATTTGAAAAGTACACATGTTTTTAGTTTAATATAAAGTACAAACATGGAGGTTGTATGTGGAACACAATATCCGATAAATGGCCGCCTCGACTCTGTTTGCAAACCTTCATTCTTTTGAGAAAATTTTCAATGACATTTTGGCATAATTGCGGACTAATTTCATTAATGGTACGTCTAATTTCTTCCTTCAACTCCGGAATGGTCTGTGGATCATTGGCATACACTTTTCCTTTCAGAAAACCCCAAAGAAAGAAGTCCAATGGCGTCAAATCGCACGATCTTGGTGGCCAATTCACATCGCCGCGGCGCGAAATAGCGGACTTTTCGAACCGTCTCTGCAAAATGTTCACCATATTTGTAGTGGATTTTCACAATTTCTATGCGTTGCTCGATCGTGTAATTCTCCATGACTAAACCTCAATACTTCCTGATTCCAGTTGTTAAAGGTTAGTACGTTGCGTTCGCTGCAAAAAAAATGGCGCGCAATTTAAAATGTCAGATCATTTTGAGACACCCTTTAGATAATAGGAGAGGCTGTGATGCTTTTCTAGAAAAAAATTACAGATAATATCGGAAAAAATAAAAAAAATGAAGGTCCGTGGGGTGGAGGAAATTGATGTGATATAATATGACGGGTTAATCGTTTAGGGCCTGTTGTTCTCAGCTCGCGAGTAAAATAAATGATCATCTACTGTGCGCATCAATCGCAAGAGCCGCGAGAGATAGGGGTGTGATTAGCTAGAAAAGAGCAACACGAATTACACTCTTTGTGGGTGGTCTTCTTGCCGATACAAGTGCACATATATTGCAACCGCACTCACGAGCGTGGNTCGCGGGCTCGAGTTCCGGAACGTCGGAGGCAAAGTACTCGTAACAGAGAGGATCCTGTGTATGGCGCTTTCGATAGAAAAGCGCCGTCGCGCAAAAAGCTAAAGAGTTTCGGAGGGGAAACTCTCGGTGAATTATTGTATCGAAACAACGTACATCTTGTGAGGATCCGCCACTCGAGGGCATGCTCCGGCGTATAAGGCGCGCGAGAGTTCTTATCAGCAATCCCACCGCTGTCACCAGAAAATGTTACGTCTTAGGGAGGTTCGGCCGGTCCTCCGGGTTCGAATTAACCCGAGACTACAAGGTTGGAATAAAAATGACAGTTCAAGCATCGCGGGTTAACGAGAGGGCTCTTGATCAGGCTTGTTCAATAAATTGATTGGTTAAATGCGTGCTCTGGATATCCCGATTATAGTGGATTCCGATTCATTCCACGGTTGCTCTCACGTTCTCTCTAAATAACCGACGAATCCTTCTAAAACTTCGGGGCAATCGGGACAATTTGCGACGGCATGCCGAGTGACTGTTAGTATAGAGTACACTGCAGGATTCGAAGCGTTCAGAGTAACCCAAATGAATGTAATACCGCAAAATCCCTTGATAATCCCTCTTTTCGTTTTCCAGCGCGGAAGTGTAGCAATCAGGGTATTTGATGTTGCCGTTTTCCTTATGCTGAAAGAATAATGAAGATACGTAGCATGTACCACGCAACAAGTAAAGTACGGACTAACCGCTAGAATTTGAGCGTCGATGGATTCACGCAAACGCGGGTGTGTGGGACACATGCTGGGTGCGATTCATCGGCAGTAGATTTCAATTACCGAAATATAAAAAGAAATTTGCTTACCTTGCCCGGTTAATGTTCCCTGATGTTTCTGAATGCCAGCAGAAAGAAGTGGTCAGGGAGGAAGGCTTCTGCAACTTCCAAGATGAACCAATTGTCGATTCAGATCACGCCAATGGGTTGCTTCTTCACTGTTATTAATGTGTAGCAACGATCGATTATATTGAAAATGTTAAAGCCAGCGAGAAATGTATTCACTAAGTGCACACTTGAGTTAAAGTTAATTACGTATATATTTAACAATGATTCACATTAGTGCATTGGTTAGTAGCGTGAAGATTAATTCTTACTTGAAAGTAGACTTATCTCCAAATTAAATTGGATTATTACGAATTAAAATTTAGATCTTATAATTACGTCTAGAATTAGAAATGGAATTAGATTTTATGATTACTTCTAGAATTAGAAATGGAACTAGATTTTATAGTTACTTCTAGAATTGGAAATGGAATTAGCATTTAGAAAAAGAGTTATGTTCGCACGCGGAGCTTAAACTTAGAGCGGCGGGTGGTCGGACAAGGGAATAGGAGCCTGAATTTTGCGCGCGCCCACTCTATATGACGCGTACCGCTACTCTGACTTCCCTTCTGAGTTTACCCGGGGACGTTACTAAAGTCCCCCTCCATTGACCGCGCCGCTGTTGGTGTGGAGAGAAGCGTCAAGTGCGTTCTAGAAGATGTCTGTATATATTATTCGGGCCCGATGGCGAGAATGTTCGAAAAATAATCATTGGACAAAATGAAGTTGCTGCGGATGTGACAACACCGAATGCTGATTGATGAAAAACGGGTGATGTAGGTAAATTTTAACCCTATAACCAGCTTTTCACCGGCCGATTTTCAGTCAGCGCCCTGTGTCAAAGTGCTGTTGCCTGTATGAGGATCCGAATCTTAATGCAGTTCAGTGTAGCGACAAAAAGCGGGCCTCTGATTGGATAGAAGAGATATAGGTGGGGGAGACGTCTTGGAAGGGTGAAGGGTATATAAGCGTTGTTGAAGTGATTTTTGCTTTGTCGTTGTCGACATCAGCGGCGGCGAACAGCCTCGTCGACGATGACGATGACGGCCCCCTATTAACTCCATAAAAGTCTTAAGCAGAGATATCAATTTCTTCTAATAGTGTAACTCGTGCCGCGACCATGAGAATCTCAAGGTATTGCGGTACCGAAGGACGCTCAGAAAGGGTACATTACAACTATCCAAAAACGACTTGAATATCTATGAAATAATTTGTTGCATAAAAATCTAAAAAGTATAGTTTTTATATGCGGCTTCTTTCTCAAAGTTTGACATAAAACAACAAGTCAATGTTAATTTATATTAATTCCAAGCAATTGAAACCGTAAGATATGTAAAACCATTTCCCGTAATTTTAACTAGCATCATTGGATTTGCTGTTTTAAAATTCTTGAAAACAGTGTGTATTTATACTTTCCGACACGGTAAATGCAAGTAAATCATAGTAAATACAAGTTTTTTCGCAACTGAAAGTCACCATATCAGTTAATTGATGCACGAAGCTATATTTTTTTTGTTAGTACGGCTTTCCAAAACTAAGTTTTCGATTTAAGGGGATGCTGGAGCAAAGGCTGAAGTTAATCAAGGTCGATATTACAGGTTTTTATTTCCAATGTATAAGATGCTTACGCCCTCTGAGTTAATATGATCATGCAGGAAATTCGATCGATTAATTATCGATATTTTTATTCCGTTTCCTACATTACCATCTTAGCAGGGACGTGTATTAGGGTCAGTTCCACAAATGTAAAATTTATTTTGGAAAATTTCCCAATTTTAGAATTGAGAAAAAAATAAACCGTAATTGAAGTTAATCTTATATTTGTAGAATTGGACCTTAGAAATACAGTTGTATTATGTGCAGTGTTCCAATATATATCACCAGTATTAAAAATCTGTAATATACATAAAGTACAGATTTTTAATTTTAATAGCTATATCAATACGAAGCCGTAGTAGCACTTTTTCCTTACGTCCAATGTCATTTTAGGTAATAATAATATAATATCTTTAAATGAATACGACATTGCACATACATAATGTAATTCTTTTTCATGAATATC
>JAANIC010001006.1:181943-196658 GCA_017607545.1 Acromyrmex charruanus | reverse complement strand
CTCTTATATTCATAATTTTAAATAAGAAGAATCCTGTATTCCGACGATGCGATCTTAGTGTGTAAATGTTATTCATTTTTTTTCTTATGTACTTAAAGTTATAAATTCTTTTGTTGGTCTAATATTCGCCTTATATATATTTTATATTTATATTGTAAACAAAAATTTATTATTTAAATGTAGAGTTCACTTTCTAATTCTTTTTCTTTTTTTCAGTTATATTTTTTATTTACATTTGCTTAATCTATCTAGAAGTTGTACTGTTATGAATAATGTAGGATAAATTTGACAAATCTTTTTTTTCAAAAAATCACTAAAATTAATCTTTAGTTAGCATAATGAGCTGCTAAGTCTTTCTTAAATAGCGCTCACTAATCACACGTAACTATTCTTTATACAAAATTCTGTGAAAAAGCTCTAAATCATTTTTTTCTATAATGCTCAATAAAAAAGTAACTATTACAGTAGTTACTGTTTTATTGAGCATTGTAAAAAAAATTGTTTAGGATTTTTCTCTATTTTTTAAAGAATAGCATAGAATAACGCTATATGATTACTAAGCTATAGATACACTCATTGATATAATTTTAATTCCTCTCCTTTTTTAAGTAACGCCATAAACTGTAACTCAGCTAGAAAACAATGACTACATCTACATTGTACGCTTAGTCCTATACGACAGGACCTATACACTTTTTTCGCACCTTTCTTGCACCTTTCCGGCATCTCTTCCGCATCTTTGATGTACATCTTTTTCTATACTTTTTCTACATTTGTATCACATCTCTCTCACACTTCTCGCATATTAATTTCATATTTCTTCTGCACCTCTCCGCATCTCTTCTCACCATTTCCACAACTCTTTTGCATCTCTTCCGCACCTTTTTCGCACTTGTACATCTCTTTTGCATCTTTTCCGCATTTGTTCTGCACCTCTTCGTATCGTTTTTTTGCACATTTTTCGCAATTCTTCTACATCTCTTTTGCACCTTTTAAGTATCACTTCCGTACCACTTCCGTAACTTTTCGGTACTTTTTTCGCATTTATTCTGCACTTCTTCGCAACGTTTCGAGACATTCTTGCGCAACTCTTCCGCACTTTTTTCGCATCTCATCTGTTTGAGTACATTATTTATTTACATATCTACTTATTTATCTATGTTATCTATCAACTTTTCGATGATATCTATCCACTTTCCGATGTTTCATTTATTTAATTTTCATTTATTTACCTATTTACGCCATTTATTAATGGTATTTATTACCTGTCTACGTTATCTATCTACTTATCTATGTTATTTATTTACTTCCCCACACTTTTGACACCTTTTCCGCATTTTTTTCTACACTTTTTTACATTTTCTATATGTGCATAACAAATACAGAAAAGTTTAATAACATTTAAAAATATTATTACGTTTAAAACGCGCTAGAGTTAATTTTGCGTTAATTACCACCGAAATTATCACTAAAAGTATGCAAAAAAACGAGAATAAAAAAAGAAAGTGTCTATAATGTATCATTCATGCCCACGTATATAGATACATTCATCTTTGTTTTGTTCATGTTATTGTACGCCGCTTGTAACATTGACTTTTATGTTGCAGTTTTTGAGGTCATTATAATAGAAAAAGAGGTTTCTTGTTCAGTTACTATTTGTTCATCAGGAAATACAGTATTTTACTGCAAAATAAAACTTAAAATTCTCCAAAGTCTGGGGAACATTGTGAAAATGTAATTTTTCTTCTTTGCAGAAAAATTGCATTTTCATAAAGTTCCTCCGGGCTTTGAAGAATTTTAAACTTTATATTCGAATTCAGCACGTTCAAATTTATAAAAATTGATCGATTTCATACGTTTTTCATCACAGGCAAATTTTGGCCTTAAAATACCATCTTTCTTTCCAACATTGGCAGTGAATATCGGAACGCAATCTCTAGCGATATGTTTGTCGATTACCAAGTGTCAAGATTGAGAGCAATAATAGCGCAGAAGTCGGTGCGTTTGATCTTCACAATAATATATTTCTTAATTTTTACATATCTCTCAATTCCAAATTTAAAAGCGTAACTGTCAGAAAGCTGTACGACTAAATGATCGCTGTAGGATAAAAAAGAATTAGCGCACGACAATGATAAAGAGGAAAGCGAATGTTGAAAAGATTTACCTACTGCACTTCTTGATTGCACACTGTAAAACATTATAATAATGTGCCAGAACGTGAATTAAGCAAGAACATTCGATACCTATTACATTATTATGTGATGTTTTTTTTAATAGGGATTTGTGAAGTGCTCTTACTATTTCTTGAAAAATAACGTTTACCGCCTACATTAGTTAATGAAAATTTTCTATTCCTTACACGTCATCAAAGTTGAAGCTGATTTTTTTTATTTTAAAAGATCAACTTCAAATTAGCATTGTTTAATAAAATTTATAATATTAGGTGTAGTAAAAAGAAATCCATTATTTTTCCAATAGATGGCTTTAGTAATCTGTATCTCGCGTTGCGAGATACGTATGGGAAGAAACGTAGATTTCCAATGCGTTGATGCTATAAAAGTTTTCTTTATCGCGGATCGCTCGATTCTAAATAAATATAATTTTTCGGCTAGAAACTTCCCTCGGATTCGTGTTATCGTTGGTTATTTGTTCATCCTTTTATTTATTGAACGCGAGACGAAAAAATCGTAGAGTCCACCGGACGTAACAATATTATATTAGATGTAATAAAAAGAAATCCTACGTTTTTTCCCATTGTAACAATGATAAGAAAAGAAATCGGTAATCCACAACACATTCTCTCCCGTTACGAAAACTACTAATAAGAATAGAAGAAAATCGAAACTTACAGTGTGGGCGCAGCCAATTTAAGAGCAACTTTCCAATGAATAATTAAAATTGTTATGTGTCATACCAAATGGTAGGAAAAATCTTACGACTCTGATTCCTCGATTTCCCAACCAAACACATCTTACCAAAGAATCACCTTCAAAAAACTATATAAACCGCGACATCGCGAGACACGAAGTAGAGAAAAATCAGTTCCGTATAACTCTGTACAGCTCTGTGTAGTTACAACTTTTCAAAGTTGGGTATGGGCATAAGTTTCCGCCTATTGCAGAAAGATGTCGTTAGTAGCATTGCTCGTGTGTTTGATAGAACGGCAAGACATGTTTTTGAAAGGTGTGTGTCCAAACTTTTGAGCCCAACAGATGGCATTCGTTCGAAGCGTAACAAAGAGTAACTTTTTTTGCGTTGAAGATGTCGGAATTTATTCCAAAAAAGCAACATTTGCGGGAAGTTTTACTCCATTATTTTATTTTAAAAAAAAGTGCTGCGGAAACGCATCGTTTGCTCGTAGATATTTACGGTGAGCATGCTCCATCGAAAACTAGTTGTAAAGAATGGTTTCGGCGATTCAACAGTGGTGATTTTGACGTGCGTGACAAAGAACACGAAGGTGCACCGAAAAAATTTGAAGATGCAGAATTGCAAGCATTACTCGAAGAAGATTCGTGTTTATCGCTCGATAGGTTGGCAAAAGAGTTAAATGTTGATAGATCCACTGTTGGAAAACGTCTACACGCAATGGGAATGGTGCAAAAAGAAGGAAATTGGGTGCCATACAAATTGAAAGAGAGAGACATGGAAAGACGTTTGGTCATCTGCGAGGTGACAACAAAGGAAGGGTTTTCTACATCGTATCGTAACTGGCGATGAAAAATGGATCTACTACAATAACCCTAAACGCTTGAAGGCATGGATGATGCCAGGTGAACCAGGTCCATCAACGCCAAAACGAAATATCCATGCTTCGAAGATTATGTTGTGCATCTGGTGGAATCAAAGAGGTATTATATATTATGAGCTGCTCAAACCGTCCGAAACCATCACTGGTGATCGTTATCGGCTACAACTGATACGTTTAAACCAAGCTTTGAAAGAAAAACGACCGGAATGGGACAATAGGCACAACAAGCTGATTCTGTTACATGACAACGCTAGGCCACACGTTGCAAAACCGGTCAAGAAATATTTGGAAGGAGTAAAGTGGGAAATTCTGCCCCACCCGCCGTATTCACCGGACATTGCCCCTTCAGATTTCCATTTGTTCCGATCCATGCAGTCGGCCCTTTCTGGAGAACGATTCAATTCTTATGAAAGTATCAAAAAATGGCTTGATGAATGGATCGCTTCAAAAGAACCAGATTTTTTTCATTCGAAGAATCCGTTTATTACCGGAAAGGTGGGAGAAAGTTGTCGCTTCCGAAGGAGCATACTTTGAATAAACTCACTTATATAGATTTGTTTAAATAAACACATCTTTTTCATTTAAAAAGGGCGGAAACTTATTCCCATACCCAATATATCATCAATGCAAATTCTGAAACGACCGTTCCACCGCTGCCAAAGACCTTTTCGCTCCAAGCGATCAGAGGTACCACGTTGAGACCTCTAAGCATCAGGGAAAATACACTTCTAGAAAACAGTAAGTCCCTTCTTTCAATTACTTACTTCGAGAACCTAACTAGATCACTCTCTAGAAAAAATCTTTTCTCCCTAGAAATCCCCCTTTCAGTCTCTTTTATTTCAGACAATAAAACATTTTTGTATTTCAAAATCGTAGTGAGTGATCGGCCACGCCTTTCCTAAGCGACTAAATGCCTACGCACTCAACGCCGCAGGAACGCCTGTCGGCTTCTAGACAAGGCCTATCAAGCATACTTCAATAATATAAATAATAATGATAACAATAGCAATAACATTAACGCTAATGGTTTAAATAACGATAATACTAATAACAATACATACAATAGTCGAGCTAGTAATAACAACTATAATGATAACAACAATAACATTCATCCAGTCGAAAGCCCTCCCCCTCGATCTCCCCCTACAAAATCAATCTCGTCACAATTAACACAAAGAATATTTCCTGACACTCCCCTTTCTTCTCGTTCCGCTTCTCCCGCTGATTCAACGTCAAGCGTGGAGTTCTTGGATAAAGTCTCCCCCTCTCCGTCTTCGTTATTACTTTCACCACAGTAATCCCCAATCATTATTTTCTCTCTTTTCCCAGTTTCAAATTTCTTTTGAATTGAACTCCTTCCCCCAAACACTTTTACTATAGATCTTTATAAAACCATAAACATTAGAACACATTAAAAGTGCAATAAATGAATAACCGCCAAAAATCCTTATATCTGTTTCTCTTCCCCCCTTTCCCTATCCTTTCTTAATCCCCATAGCTTTTTTTTAAATTTTTTCCCCCTCTTCATGTACAATTTACGAAATTAGATAAATAGAATTTAATCGTGAAAACACACACACACACACACACACACACACACTTACACCTATCTACCGTAACACTTTTTTTGTATTTAATAATTTAGCTCGCACTAATGTCGCGAATACACACACATTTACCTACATCGCAACATTCATACCATTCGCTCAGTTAATTATTAAGTACCGGATAACTCTTGTAATTTAAAAATGTAAGATCTTAGTATAGTATAAAATTAAACAATTTGCTAACAACCTAATTGAATTTTTCTAATAATAAATATAGATACATATATATATATATATATATATATGTGTGTATCTATATTTATTATTCTATATTTGTATATATACATACATATATATATACATATAACTTAGAAGTTAGAAAGTATGTTTCATTTCCTCGAAGTACTGGAAGTTATTCATAGCATTCGGTTCGAGCTAGCATTACTTCGACTAGTACACATTTTACAATGTGAATTACTTCTCCGGCCAAGAATGCCACATATCCAGGTCTTTTCATAAAATGATATGCAAAAACATCAGGTGATCTAGCAACTAACGAATTTTGCATCATACTCAAGTTGACATTGTCGCAGTAAAATATTTCTATACCCTAGTGGAAAAATTTCTATGCCAAAGTACGCCTTTCTATTTCTACGACTATAACGTAGAATTATTATTAAACATAAATAACTACGTCAAGCTACGCAAAAGATGTAAAATGGCATACTTGGACCTAGTTAGGCATAGAAAGTACGCGCAACTAATAACCATTAGGGGAGACCGGGGCTAATAGACTCATTTTTCAGTTTCGAATTTTTACAGACAAAATTAAGAGACTTATTGAAAAAATGAATTCTACACCAGTTACTGCATACATTTGACTACCTAATAATATTTTAATAATAAGGGGAAACTGATAACTAATATGAAAAATAATGCATTTTTCTAACGCATTCCATCTGATTCAATTAGCCCCGGGATCGGGGTAATTTGACTAACATTATTAAAATAAAGATTAATGTATTTTAAATTATTATTATATTTTTGGCTACATATTAATAAAATTTTTATAAAAAATATATTTTAAACAGGCGAAACATTCGCCTCGCAGGGCAAACAATACTTCTTTTTGCAAAATTTGTTCATTTCGTGCAAAAACATGTCAAATAAGCCTAATTTTCGAGATTGGACATGAGGGAACTAAACTTATAACATTTACCACTGAGGAAAATCTCTTTAAAGGAATAGCCTTGTATTAGTTCCCTCATTTCCAATCTCGAAAACTAGGCTTATTTGATATGTTTTTGCACGAAATGAACAAATTTTGCAAAAAGAAGTATTGTTTGCCCTGCGAAGCGAATGTTGAGTAAGTATTTTGAGTAAGTATTATAAGAGTCATTACTAAATGAGTTATACAGTTCCATGAAGTCTAGCTGTAGTTAGTCTAGCTGTAGTTAGTCTACTATCCATCCGTTCATTTTTTTCTTAAATTAACAATATATGATAACAGAAACACATAAACAAAAAAAATCTGTTGCTTTTTATTAAGTAAGAACTACACTTACTATCTAAATAGAAATCAAATATCTCAGACAATCATATACGATAGTAAAACAAAAACTTTAAGAATAAAAATATTTACTTAGGTGTACGATTTTTGAAAATTGAGGCATAACTTCTATCATAAATGTATTCGCAACAAGATGTTACAGAGTTAGCGGCAGTCAATGCTGCGTGCTCAGACACGTTTACGCATGTCTCGCGTGTCTTGTTTTTAGCCTTGATTATTTTACTTATCCCTATATTCAACTGACCCTATATTCAACTGATCTCTCCTACTTCTTGAACTACGCATTTCTACGCCGAATTACGCCAACCAAACTAATTTTTATTCTTTCGTAGTACTTCAAGATAGTATGCCATTCTACGCTTTTTTACGCGGAATTACACTCTACAGTCTAATAGTTGGGCACAGAAATAATAACGTCAAGCTACGCGTTTTACGTGAAAAATGTAAAATGGCGTACTTGGACTCAGTTAACAAAAAGTACATCAAAGTACGTGTAACTAATGATCATTACAGGGCAAGTCAATAAGTTTTTAGAAAAACATAATAAAACACTTTTTTTATCGATTCATTTTTATTTCTCAACATAGTCTCCTTTCAGCTCGATATACTTGATCCAACGACTCTCCAACTTTTTCAAGACGTCCGAATAACATGATTTGTCCAACCCTTCAAAATAAGCCTCTGTTTCGGCGATGAGCTGCTCTCTGGTGGTAAATCTCTTTCCTCCGAACTATTTCTTCAGGTTTGGAAACAGGAAATAGTCACAGGAGGCTAAATCTGGCGAATATGCAGGATGGGGAAGCAATTCATAGTGGAATTCGTTGAATATGGCCATCGGTGCCGGGCACGTGTGAACCCGTGCATTGTCTTGATGGAAAAGCACTTTCTTCTTCGCCAAATGAGGACGTTTTTTCTTTAAAATGTTGTTGAAACGGTCCAATAAGGCTTCGTAGTAATCGCCATTGATCATTTGCTTCGTCGGAAGGTAATCGATATGAATTATACCGCGTGCATCCCGAAAAACTGTGGTCACCTTTCTGGCCGATTTCACGGTCTTCGCCTTCTTTGGAGCTGGTTCACTCGATGAAGTACATTGTTTTGACTGTTCCTTCTTCTCGGGTGTGAAATAATGGATCCATGTTTCATCCACAGTAATGAATCGACGCAGAAATTTATCTGGATTACGTTGAAACATCTCCAAACAGTGTTTTGAAATCGTCACACGGTCGCGCTTATGGTCCATAGTGAGCAAACGCGGCACCTTGCCGATAACTTTTTCATATCCAATTGTTCGTGCAAAATTGAAATCACTATGTCATATGATATGCCTGTAGCCTCAACAAGCTCACTTTCACTCATCGATCAGTCAAAACAATATCGTGGACTTTATCGATGATTTATAACGTAGCAGTCTCAATTGGACGTCCCGAATGAGGTACATCACATGTGGATGTACAACCACGTTTAAATTCATTCACCCAATTATATACAGTCGCAAACGCTGATGCAGATGTGCTATAAACATTCAACTTGGCTTTGATTTCTTTCGGCGTTAAACCTTTCATATGTAGATGTTTCATCACTGCACGAAATTCGTTTTTTTCCATTTTGCAAAAAATACAAAGGTTGTTCGCTAATCGTCTACAGAAATGAAACGCTCAAAATTTGACATTGATGAATTCTGCTCAAAATTTAACAATAATCAACTGAAAGATGCTACTTGTCAAAAAGTAATGTGACACTGCGAGTGCTCTCTGACAGATTTTCTAAGAACTTATTGACTTGCCTTCGTACTTCCTGATTTACGGGTTTCTATGTCGAACTACGCCAAATTAATTTCTATTATAGACTTTCGTAGAATTTGGAGAAAGTATGCTATTCTACGTTTTTTTACGTGGAATTACATTCTACAATCTGATAGGTGGGCACAGAAATAACAACGGCAAATTACGCATTTTTATTTGAAAAATGGCATATTTAGATCTAGGTAGCCACAGAAAATACGCCAAAGTACGCTCAAACTAATGATCATTACATCTTGAACTACGCATTTCTATGCCAAATTCCTTTAAACTGATTTTCATTTTTTCGTAAGTATTCAGAGAAAATTTGCCATGCAGTTCTTTTTCCACAGAATCACACTCTACAATCGAATAATTGGACACAGAAATAACTATACCTATCTACGCGGTTGTACGAAAAAATCATTTGAGGTACGTATTTCTATGCCAAACTATGCCAAAGTACAATATTTAATTTTTCCGTTTGTAACAAAATAAGCCATTCTGCGCCATTTTATGCAGAATTACTTTTACTCATCCGTGAGCATTATGCATCTCCGTCGACAGAGGGCCACGGCAGAAATGCATAAACTCGTAAATAAGAATCACTTGGGGAAGTACATAAGGAGCGCAGCATTTCGCATGAAATGAGCCTCAAAGTTGGGCTTTAATATTAGAGTACTCATGCTACGATGAAATTCTAATTCTATCGTGATAGCATCTTAAATTCATGCCAAATAAGTTCAAGATACCATCATGTTACTTTAAACAGTATAGTGTAAATGTACCCAAAACTATACTTAGAATATAGTTTAGCATAGGAAGGCGTAAATCTTTGGCATAAGAGTAGAATTCTATGGCTAACTACTCCCATGGTTCATTCGTGTACTTAGACATAATTAAGCGTACTTTCAGGCATAATTAGTATTTTCTGACGTAGTTTGCTGTAGTTTGACATTGTTTGGCGTTATTGATGTACAAAGGCATGAACCGGCTTAGTTTGGCGAGTAGAATTCTACGACTAACTAGTTTCGTGTTCCAAATCGCATATTTAGGAATAGTTTTTGGCGTATTTAGGAATAATTAATGACATACTTTGGCATACAAATTTTTCCGCCAGAGTATAGCTGATTAATCTGAGTACGAATATGTCTTTCTACATATACGAATTTCGAGTTTATATAGGTAAAAATGTCGAGATTTACAAATACAAAGCCAGATATTTTAAAGACTATGGCTCTTGGCAAAGTCTCAAAAATTATTAATTTCAGATGTTCAGTTCTGATGAGTGTATGTCCACAAACGGAATATTTTCCAGTGCTGGTTAAAGAAAAAAATCATGTCCGGCGTAGTTAACGAGTAGACTGTTTGAGAGCATTCATTAGTAAAATCAAATATTTTATTAGCATGTCCGATATAATAGCACGCCATCTGAGATTTTATATTCCCATCAGCTTTTCGCAAAAAATCTCTCCTCCTTTTATATCAGTGCATCAAGTGGCACTTAATTCACAGATTACTTCTGATCTGAGATGTATACGATTTGTATTTATTCTCACATCGGCGATATAATTCTGGGTAATTTTGATGCTGCCCAATACATTTCCCCAAGTTCCGTAGAGATCGAAATAAACGCCACCGATAAATGCCCCTTCATAATCGACATAACCGGCTAAGACTATCGGGCGCGAAGCATTTTAATTTGATTGCAATCCTGTTATATGAGTGCCTGCTATTTCGAAGCTTTCATAAGTATTTATGCGTTGGTATACTTTTCGAGACACATCGGCTATGTATGAGAATTGTCCATTATGTACGTCCATGGTATGGGAAAACATTCCGCATTTTCTTACAGTACGAGTAAGTCTATTTCAAGTATGCATTTTATTATCTTTAAAATTGGATTTAAAGTCATTGAATTGAAGCAATTGTATATAAACTTTGGTGGAATTTACTGCCCGTTGTGGAATGTCGCACTCTTCAACATTTACTAATGATAATGTCGTTAAATTCACGGATGCAGAGCCACAATTATAGCCTATTATTCCGTAAGTTTCTCGAGTCCATATTATTAGTACAAACATAGCAGTTATTCTTTTGATGCTACGACCCATTATCTGAAATGTCGATTTGACTTGTTTAATTGCTTGTTTAATTACTGCGAGCTGGGTTAATGTAAGAAATTCGCAAGCATTATACTCTTACTAATTTTTTTAATTGGCATTACAAACAACATTGTTGAATATATTGTTGGACATCAGATTTTAGATTTTTCCAGTAATAATTATCTTTTATTCTATATGTTTTTGTAATATGTCGATGTCCTCCAGTGGGTGAACAATACATTTCGTCGATTATAACAGACCGAAGATCTTTAGGCGGATATTTGATTAATCCATTATATTATTAGTTTGGTTGTTGAATTGGTAAAAGACAATTGTAATAAAGATTTGATATCATTCCATGATACGTTATTGACAAAATTTGTTTTTGCGATACTAATGATTTCTAATTTTAATTTTTCAACGATTTCGTAAATCTTTTACAACTGTGGAAATTTAAGAGCGTGTCCTAACAAGCAAAGCAACATGGTAATGTTTCTTATATTTTATGGCTTTGACTTCGTCTATGAGATCTTTCAGACAAGGGATTTTGTTTGTTTCAAAAAGTTTCTGTAGCCTGAATCTAGTGGTCTTCCGTCGGTGTCGACAAAATACGCAACACTATCCTTGCGTAAAAATAATAAATCGCGACTATTAATTATGTTATCTCTGGTTATTTTTAAATCCGTATAACAAATCAAATTAACTAAGACTCCTTATAAATCAAAGACTGGAAAGGATACGGGCAGTAGGAGTCAAGCGCAGAAGACGTCGCGCAAATAATATACCTATGAAGTGTGAAACTTCTTTGCACTAAAACAAGCTTACATATTTCAACTCACTTTTGAGCCTTCCTCAGAGACAACATAAACTAACATATAAAACTGTGAATAAAAGTTATCCTGTCATGATGAGCTCCCCTACATCGAGAATTTAAATGTCGGAATTAAAACCAAAAAGAGTGAAAGAAAAACGAAAAGAAATTAGGAAATATCGTAAAATAGACTATAAAGAACTAATTTATCAAACAACTTTAAGATTATACAGTAAATATAAGGACGCTCACCATGCTCACATACCATATCGCAAATATTTTTATAAAAATAATTCAAGAACCGGCTCCTGATAATGTTGGCCAATCGGTATCAGACACAGTGAGTCACTTTTTGTTTTTTAGCTAATAATTTTCCGAGGTAAAAATTTCCAAATGGAAAAATATTTTTCTGGCGTGTTTATCGATTACTTTCCAACTTTCTTGTTCTTGGAATTGATTAACGCTTTAATGTTACATTTTTCCATTTGTTATCTAGAAAAATTACTAGGAAAATTTTATATGTTAGTTTATGTTGTCTCTGAAGAAGGCTCAAAAGTGAGCCGAAACATGCGCGTTTTAGTAAATAAAGAAGTTTCACATTTTATAGGTATAATATTTGCGCGACGTTTTCTGCGCTTGACGCCTATTGCTCATATCCTTTCCAGTTCTTTGATTATTTTTATTTTTAAATATCCTTGAGCATCCTTGATTTTTTGCTGTTTTTATAGTTATTCGATTCTTCGTCTTTATCTTCTTTGATATCTCTTTCTTTATCTGATGGATCATTTCTATCTTCCACTTCCTCGATTTCGTCTTCATTTTCCTGCGATAATATTTTTTGACAAACATTCTTATTCTTTGTTTGATTTCAAATTTGCATTCTATTATAAAGAGGTGGCTCATGGATTAATGATTCTTCGATGATTTGTAATCTTGATGTTTCACACAGTTCCTCATGTGTGAATGATATTGAGTCTGCATTTTCGTCAGACAGAGTATCGTCAGGCATTTGATCTTCATCTTTCTCGTCGGAAAGATATAATTCGAAATTTTATTTCCTCTTCTTCGATTTCTTCTAACATTCTAGAAACCATTTCTACGTCTTCTGAATCATCAAAATTCAAGGATCTATTAATTATTAGGATTAATTATTTTGCAATTTACTTTTTCGAAATTCACAGAATTTCTTGAACGTCAGCGTTTACATTGGTTTTATCTGTTTTATATACGACATCAGTAGAGTGTAAAGATCAATTCTAACTCAAATCCTCTGAGGGGGGGGAGGTACTCGTGCGCGAGGGGGTCCGCGGGAGGGGAGGCGGTAACGTCATTAGGCGAGGGGGAGGTGACGTCACGGGAGGAGGAGGAGGAAAATAACGTCACAGGAGATGCCGTCACTAGGCGAGAGGAATGCCGTCACGGGGGTGTGCAGAGAATAACGCCACAGTGGATAACGTTGCGGGACGGAGAAGGAGGAGGATGTCCCGGGTGCGGAAAATTATGTAGCGGGGATGCGTGCAAAATTATGTTGCGGAGGTCCGCGTCGCAATGATGCCGTCATGCAGGGTCAATGACCATCGTTATCGGTCCTCACCACCGCCTTCAGGCGCAGTCCGCCGCCAGCCACCGCCACCACTAAACGCCGTTTCTACGCCGCGCGCTATACTTATCATTTATATTATACTTACCGTCTCTTATGCGTCGCCATCTTCTGCTTACGTAATCTTCCCTTCAGCATCTAGTCATTGCGATTATTCATGTTTTTTATTCTACCGAATTATATTATTATTTCAGAGAGCGCAATGGTACGGTCGCACTCGTAATATGATGCCAAAGAAGGAACGATTAATTACAGACACAGAGATATACAATTTAGATATACATATTTATTTATGCCATATGTTTATTTATGATATGTAAAAATCTTAAATCTATCGCAGTAACGAATGTAAAGAGTTCAACGCGATGGTATTGAACACTGCCAACACGCGCTATACAATCTAATATCGCTGAGGTTGGAAGAAGGAAGGATGGAAGAAAGTGAATAAATGCTAACAATGAATATGTATATGTATTTATTTATTTATTTATATATATGTATAATTTTTTGTAATTATTTATTAAAAATTTTTTTATAATTATTTATTAAAAAATTTTTTTTAATGAATAATTATAGTTATTTAATTTCCACGTCGCTGCTCCATCCCAAAAGTGATATCTTCATCGCGATCATCATCATCATCATATCTCCCCCGCTTTCTGCATTGCTGCTTGATCTTCTTGGCGTCCTCCTCTGCCTTTTGAGCTGATGCCAGGAGGACATCAAGTACCCTGTTTAATCAGGTGTTTACATTTTCTGTACTGTGTCTGGAAAAAGAAAAATATAATTTGAAATTAACATGCTTAGTTATAGTGATGCATGTCCACGCGGAGTAATGTCTCCGAACTATTCTTAAAATACAATAACACATGTTTAAAATAACAGTAGAAAATTTACTAAATATCAATTTTTTTCCTTCTCTCAAAAATAAAAAGTAAAAGTAAATTACTGAATATATAAAATGAAACGATATTCGATAATCAATAAAGACATGAAAATTTTATACGTAAATCCTATTAATATAATAATGTACTATTTATATTTTTCTTATCAGCTCACTATTATCGCAAAAGTCAATGTTGAGCTTGTTCCCGATGCTTCTACGACCGCACCCATTCTCTGAAGAATCGGTAGGCGATCGGCCAACTGATCGCTCTATTCCACTAGGAAACGCGCCTGCATGCCGATGAAATTGATTGTATCAATTATGGATGTTTGCCATTTTTATTTCTTGACACTCGTACAGATTCTATATAACCATTTTTTTTTTTTTTTTTGATATCGGAGGGGAAATGCCTGACGCATACCCCAGGTCTCGAGGGAGAGCCCGGGGTTATGTGGGGCTTGCACCCACTAAAACCCCTCCGGGTGTCTTTACCATGCCATAATTGAGGGACTCCCAGGAACGCGTGCAGCATACTTCTGGGAGCCCCTCTGGCCAATCGGCTTGGTGCCGATATCTTATTCCCGCCCAGGGATTTTGAACGTCGAAAGACGACGACCCCGGGCGGTGCAAAGGCACTGACTGCCCATTTTCTGGCGCAGGG
>JAANIC010001006.1:60061-165686 GCA_017607545.1 Acromyrmex charruanus | reverse complement strand
TATATATATATATATATATATATATATATATCACAATTATATTAATTTTTTCATTGAAGCGCTATTAACATTATCAATAAATTTTACATTTAATAGAATCTGGAAATTATGTGTTTCAATAAGTTTGACTAACTGTTGTGACAAAAAAACGACAATTGGCATCTGGAGTATTTGACATAAATTTATAACGAAAAAAATTTATAACAATAATCTGAACATCAAGCTCTTCGAAAATATAATTGTAATTGAGCGTGAAAAATATTTTATCTCATTATTATAACGTGAATAAAATTTATTCGAAATTAGATGTTTCTCAACATGTATGAAAGTTATAACACACATTAATTTTGTTTTATGCACCTAGGCCCGCTTTAACTAGAGCCAGCTCTGTCGACTAATGGCATTAGTCGCGATGTCGTAAACCATCTTTGAAATGGCATCCCTGGCCGAGGATCGCTGAACGACCGAGATTGCCAAGAAAGCATTTTCGGTTGCTTGAAACAAGCGACTAGTGTAAGACGGAGCTCTCTATCTCGTTCATTCTTGGCGCACCGAAGGCGAGAACACGAACATAAGCTTGTTCTTGAGTGCGTGGCTATCGGTTCCGCCAGACCGCCGTCTGATTCTGTGTCGCCACCGTCAACGCAGAATTCTTAGCTGAGTATTCGGGAACCTTAGCTCGGATCCTCCATACAGGCAACAGCGCTTTGACACTTTTACTAGTGAAGTTCGGCTGGTCTTCCAGGTTCGAACTAACCCGAGACTATAAGGTTGGAATAAAACTGGCAGTTCAAGCGTCGCGGATTCGCGAGAGGGCTCTCGATCGGACTTGTCCAATAAATTGATTGGTTAAAGGCGTGCTCTGGATATCCGGATTAGATAGTGGATTCCGAATCATTCCACGGTTGTTTTCTCGTTCTCCCTAGATAACCGATGAATCCTTCTAAAACTTCGGGGCAATCGGGACAATTAGCGACGGAATGCCGAGTGACTGTTAGTATAGAGCATACGAAGCTATAGGATTCGAAGCATTCAGGGTAACCCAAATGAATGTAATGTCGCAAGAGCTCTTGATAATCCCTCTTTTCGTTTTTTGGCGCAGAAGTGTAGCACTCAGAGCATGATGTTACTGTTTTCTCTATGCTGAAAGAATAATGAAGATACGCAGCATGCACTACGCAACTACGTAGAGTACGGACTAACCGCTAGAATTCGAGCGTCGATGGATTCACGTGAACGCGGGTGTGTGGGACACATGCTGGGTGCGATCTATCGGCAGCAGATTTCAATTACTGAAATATAAAAAGAAGTTTGCTTACCTTCCGATGCCCGGTTAATGTTCTCTGGTATTCCCGAATGCCAGGAGAAAGAAGTGGTCAGGGAGGAAGGCTTCTGTAGCTTCGAAGATGAACCAATTGTCGATTCAGACACACCAATGGATTGCTTCATCACTGTTGTTAATGTTTAGCAACGACCGATATATTGAAAATATTAAAACTAGCGAGAAGTACATTCACTAAGTTTACACTTGAGTTAAAATTCATTAGGTATATATTTAACAATGATTCACATTAGTACATTGGTTAATGGCGTGATGATTAATTCTTACGCGAAAGTAGACTTACAATAAGTCAAGTAAGAGTGGTCAACCAGCGTGGTGTTGCACCATTTCATATTATTAGCTTGAGATAGGTTCAAATAGCTTCATGATATATTAGGGGTTTGCATTAAAAGGTGCTGTTCATGTTTAGATGACAGTAGCTGCATATACTATGGTCAGAGACATCTGCTACTTATATCATTTTGAAGTGTGAACATTTCCTACTAAAATTCAATCAACAGATGTCATCCTTGTTTACATATGTGCTTTTCTATAACTGAATTACAATGGAACGTGATAAGTTGTTTTTCCGATGTGTACTTCTACACTATTTTGATTTGAAAAAAAGTGCAGCTGAAACTCGTCAATTGCTTGTGGAAATTTATGGTGAATCTGCTCCATCGGAAACAGTATGTAGAAACTGGTTTCGGCGATTCAAAAGTGGTGATTGTGACGTTCATGATAAACAACGAACAGGTCAACCAAAAAAATTCGAAGATGAACAACTGCAAGCTCTATTGGAAGAAAATCCAGCTGAAACACTCAAAGAATTGTCTCAACAACTCAAAGTCGATAAATCAATTATTTTACGAGCTATGGGAAAGATTCAGAAAGAAGGAAAATGGCAGCCACATGAATTGACCGAAAATGCCATTGTCAACCGTTTAAACATCTCAATTTCTTTGCTTGCAAAGCATAACAAGAAGAGTTTCTTGTGGCGTATCGTGACCGGCGATGAAAAATGGATCTTTTTCAATAACTCAAAACGCAAAAATCATTGGTTGATCCTGGCCAATCATCAATATCGACTCCAAAGCGAAATATCCACGGTCACAAAGCAATGCTCTGTATTTGGTGGAATATGGAGGGTGTCGTGTATTATGAGCTGCTTAAACCGAACGAAACAATCACCGCCGAGCGTTATCGACAACAATTGAAACGTTTGAATGATAATTTGATGCAAAAACGACCATCAATTGCATCAAATCGTCGAAAGGTGATTTTACTCCATGATAACGCTCGGCCGCATGTTGCTATAGCAGTGAAACAAACACTGATGGATCTCGAATGGGAGGTTCTCCCGCACCCAGCGTATTCTCCGGACTTAGCACCAAGCGATTATCATCTGTTCCGATCGATGCAACATGCTCTGGAAGATACACACTTCCATAATTATAGCGAAATCGAAAATTGGATTGCTGAATGGATTGACTCAAAAGACAGATCATTCTTTCGTCGTGGAATTCAACTTCTGCCTGAAAAGTGGCAAAAAGTCATAGCTTCCGAAGGAAAATACTTTGATTGAAGTATTCATATATTTTGTTATTGAAATAAGTGCTCAAATACAAAGAAAAAACAGCAACTTTTAATGCAAACCCCTAATATTTAAACCTTTCTGCTTCAATTTTGCTTGTCCTTGACGCAATGTTAAGCCAGGATTCCGCGAAAACAGATTCACTATTTTTTTATTGTCTTTTTTATCCACTTTGCATATCGATCCACGTTCCGGTAAATCATCGACATTTTTTGCTACATTATATCGCTGTACCCACTTCTGTACGAATGATTTCGACTTTTTCATATATTTAGCAGCCGCTAATTGTGACATTTTGGGTGAGTGCAGAGGAACCCAGCTTCATAGCGTTATGCGTATTTGGTACTCATAGCGCTTAATGTGATTCTCTTAAGAAAGTTTATTGACAACTTAATCATCCTTGATAGTGCATCAAGGACAAAAGTGCCCTCTATGGATTTATGATAGATATAGGGCGATATGTTTTATTAGCTTTGAGCAAGACCGACCACGATCTTACATGACTTATTATTGTATCTCTAAATTAAGTTGAATTATTACGAATTAAAATTTAGATCTTATGATTACGTCTAGAATTAGAAATGGAATTAGATTTTATGATTACTTCTAGAATTAGAAATGGAATTAGATTTTATAATTACTTCTAGAATTAGAAATGGAATCAGTACTTAAAAAAAGAATTATGTTCGCACGCGGAGCTTAAACTTAGAGCGGCGGGTGGTCGGACAAGCGAATAGGAACCTGAATTTTGGGCGCGCCCACTCTATACGACGCGTATCGCTACTCTGTCTTCCCTTCTGAGTTTACGCCCCCAGGGGGCATTACTAAAGTCCCCCTCCATTGACCGCGCCGATCCTGATCGTAATGCAGTTCAGTGTAGCGGACCTCTGATTGGATAGAAGAGATATAGGTGAGAGGGACGTCTTGGAAGGGTGAAGGGTATATAAACGTTGTTGAAGTGATTTTTGCTTTGTCGTTGTCGACATCAGCGGCGGCGAACAGCCTCGTCGACGATGACGATGACGGCCCCCTACTAACTCCATAAAAGTCTTAAGCAGAGATGTCAATTTCTTCCAATAGTGTAAGTGAGACTCTCGCCGTGAGACTCTCTAGATATTGTGGTACCGAAGGACGCTCAGAAAGGGTACATCACAACTATCCAAAAACGACTTGAATATCTATGAAATAATTTGTTGCATGAAAATCTAAAAGGTATAGTTTTATATGCGGCTTCTATCTCAAAGTTTGACATAAAACAACAACTCAATGTTAATTTATATTAATTCCAAGCAATTATCATTGAAACCGTAAGATATGTAAAACCATATTCCCGTAATTTTAACTAGCACTATCGCATTTGTTGTTTAAAAATTCTTGAAAACAGTGTGTATTTATATTTTCTGACACGGTAAATGCAAGTAAATCATAGTAAAAACAAGTTTTTTCGCAACTGAAAGTCACCATATCACTAAATTGATGCACGAAGCTTTTTTTTGTTAATATGGCTCTCCAAAACTAAGTTTTTGATTTAAATGGAAAATATAAAAATATTATTTACAATTATAATTTATTGATAAGCAGTTCTTTTTGCCTATCAGTTTTACCTCAATCATAATTGAAGAGGATGTTAAAACTTTCAATTTATGAGTGGACAATTTCAGATCGATTTTATGAAAGCTTAACTAATCACACTCGGTTCATCATTCAGTTATATGTACATATACAACTTCGATTAAGACGGTGAAATAGATTATCTTTCAATAACACGTTTAATAATAATAGTAGCAATATAACTAATTATACTAATATAAAATGTCGTAAACGGTAGTTTACACGGTATTATAACACAAGTAGTTGTTACTCTAATAGCGAAGAATATAAACATGTAAAACAGGTTTTAAGGGGCCGTATATAAACGTAAAGACCGCTTATATTGCCAACCTTTTGGCGTAGCCAAAGAATTATACAATTATTTCTATTATATCAGTAAGATGAAGAAGAGAACTCACGAAATCAGAGGGTTTCTGCCCTAGAGGTGGAACCTCTGAAACCGATAAATTCACTTAGAGTATGATGAAATCTATCGCCCAGTATCAAATTCCACTTTTATATCGGCGAAAGTTGAAAAAATCATATATGAAGTTTTACGTAATGACGATGCGATGGCGGGAGAGGTAAAGAGCGAGGCAGTAGCGAGGGGAGGGGGAAAGCCGCTGACGTACCCGTCGGACCCTGTCTCTATAACTCTGCTCTTCGCATGGGATAACGAACATGAAAGAGAATGAAAAAACAAGTCCTCCTATCCTGGAAAAATGCTAAAAACAAGATTAAGATTGCTGGGAGTCCTTTCTGACTCTTCGGAAATGTCCTTGAATCATGTTGTTGGGCTTTCGAGCAGGAGAAAAAATAAGAATGTTGCCCGGGCCATTCGACGAACTCCTTATACATACCGCCGTTTTCCCGTTTAAGTAATTCGGAACAGAGAAAGAGATAAATAACTTGAAGCGTTTTGTCGCTTAAATAATTCGGAGCAGAGTAAGAGGTGAATTATTTGAAGCGTTTTACCGCTTAAGTAATTCTGGATAAGAAAAAAGAGGATTACTTATTAAGCATTTTATTGTTTAAGTAATTTGTTAGAAGAAAAGAGAGGCAGAGTGTGTCTGTGGTTAAAGAGAGAAAAGAGGAGGAATAAGAGATCGAAAGAATATTGATGGTCATACACATATAACTTTGAAATTAAAGTGACATGAGAAAGAAAAAAAAAGAAAATTTGTTCTTACTATTTGCTGAAGTGGCGAACTATAGCGGGAGTCCCCGGTGATGTCTCAGTGATGTCTCTTAACTAAGGATGAAAAATCTTCAACGTGAATTGATTTTTCTTGGATTACACTGATCCGAAAACTCCGCACTTGGAATAATTAAACTCGTCGACTGATCTTGAATGTCACTTATGACATTCTCGAAAAAATTTTTTATAATTGATTGCGCTTTTCCGAAGGGTCATATATATAATATATATATCAGGATTTGATGCGATTTGGTACTTGGACTTTGGATGGATGATTTATCTCTTTATAATAAAATTAATAATTAAATTAATTATTAATTTTAAATTAATAATAGATTAATAAAAAATAGATTAATAATTAAAAAAAATAGAAATTTACCGGAAGAGAGAACAAATGTTCGGTTTATTATTATTTATCAAAAGTTTCCCGAAAAAAATAGGAGTGATTAGAATTGTTTTATTTTATATATGAGTCGGAAAATGTGATCAGGCTTATCTGTGAGTCATAGGACCACTAAACGTGCTCTCGATTAATAATTATTTTTCTTTAACTGATGTTTAGTTATTTATAATAATTAAGTTCAAAAGGTGATATTCGATTGGCCATGCTATTGACTCTATTCTGGAGATAATCGCAAGTTATTCGCATTTGAGAGAAAAATTAATGTTTCTCCGCGAGAGGAAAGAGTCTTGGAGTCAGGACGTAACAATATAGTAAATATGTTCGTGGAACATGATACCATTCTAAGAAAAAGAAGAATGCGTCAGTCAAAAATTTATACCTCAGTCGAAAAGTATATCACGCGTTCGAACGATTCTCACGAATAAACTTCAGCATATATCAGTTACAATTAGATCATCAGTTATAATTAGATCGTCATAATCATCAATATATCAGTGACAAAAAGTACAATGCCTCGAATAAAAGCGTATGCCTTAGCCAAAAAGTACGAGAAGACGTCGCGCTCAAAAAATTTCACCTCAGCTTGCAGCGCTTCGCGTACTATTAAAGCGCAATTAAACGTATATCTATTGAACAACTATCAGACTAATATTTAATAGCTTTCAAACAGCTATCAGACTGATATTTAATAGCTATAAACAGTTTTCAAATAGCTATCAGATCGTCGTGAAATTCGGAAATTTATGATGAACCAAAATGACGGACAACGACGGGCACGAGTCAAGAAATCGCCGCTATGTCTATAGACGAGTTAAAGTGGAAACTCGAAGAATTGGAACTCGACATCGTGGGAAATAAAGCAGTGCTAAAGGAGAGACTACGAGTGGCATTGATGAGGAAAACTGAAGAGAATGATAATGACGACGAAGGCGAAGAAAGTGAAAGAGACAAAAGTGTCGACGCATTAACTATAACTGAATTGAAAGACGTTGCGAACGCGGCTTAAGGAAGCTCTCAATAAAGATGGCAGTGATATCAAAGATGAGAACGACGACAGCGACGTGGAAGAAGAGGGCGCAAGAAAGCAACTCGCACGATATGACATGGATGACGCATGTGGACGAATCGAAAGTAGTCCCGATTCACCAGAACATCATCGGCAGCCAATATTTACATTCAAAGACGTGCTCGAAACTTTCAGTGGAGACAACGGTGAAAGTGTAAGGCGATGGTTCAAGAACTTTAAAGAAACAGCTGATATGTAATTGAATTGAGGTACAGACGATAATTTACGCCAAACGACTCCTGCGGGGATCCGCGATTCGTCAGCTTCGAGGTTAAGGTAACTAGCTGGAAAAAGTTTAAGCCTTACAGACGAATTTTCCAGGACGCTTAATAGCAAACATGTTCACCAAAACTCATGCGATCCAAGAAGAACCAGAATGAGATGTTCCAAGTATGTGTACTGGATGTTAGAAATAGTCAGATATCGAGCTTGATGCCCAGATACAGTACATAATAGACGGTATATCAGATGACGAAACAAAATCAATTCTATATGGCGCATCGCCATATAGAAATACATAATAAAAGAGTTGAGACAAAGGCTACGGTACTACGAAATATAGAAGGACAACGCTAAACCAAAGACGACGAGGGGTCAGTTGAATAATATGCAAACTAATCAAACATCGACAAGTGAAAACCCGAAGAGATGCTTCAACTGCGGAAATAAGGATCATCTGAGCGCAAGTTGTCCCGACAAAACAAAAGGAACGAAGTATTTCAAGTGCGGGAATTTCGGTTACATATTGACTAAGTGTACGAACGCCGATAAAGGCGCCGTTGGAGGCGCGAAAACTACTCGGGTAGACTACGCGATTAAATCGAACGATAAAAAGACATATAAAACGATTACGATTCGCGGCAAGAATGTGACGACGATTATTGACTCAGAAAATGACTTATATTTGATTCGCCTTAGTTTATACAAACGATTAAACACACCGAAGTTAGACAAAATCTCAGTTCCATTTGGCAGTGTCGGATCAACGAACAATCGCATATTGGGTCGGTTCAAAACAGATGTGACTATCGACGGATTGATTTTGCATTCACACTTGACATAGTTTCTGACGATCTTATTAGTCACGATCTGATAATTGGTGATGAGCTATTAGATCATGCTGAGGTCAAGTTAAAGAAAAAACAATTGACGCTTACCAAAATAAATGAAACAAGTAATGGACAACGGAATGAAAATCAGAATCGAGATCGAATCCTGCTAAGTAAACTTCAAAACGCAGTAGTATTCAGTACTCTTGATCTGCATAATGATTTTTTCCATGTACTTATCGAGGAGGAGAGCAACACGTTGTTTATAGTGTCCGACGGGCAATTTGAATTTCTCAGAATTCCATTCGAATCCCTATCGAATTTCCCAGCAGTTTTTCAGAGGCACATCAGAGCGGTATTCAGACAGCTGATCACAGACGGGATAGTACTAGTCTACTTGAACGACTTAATAATTCCTATAAAAGACGAAGAAAAAAATCTAAAGAAGCTAAGAAAAGTATTGGTGACGGCCATGGAGCACGGCCTCGAGGTGAATTGAAAGAAGTGTAAGTTACTACTCAGGCAAGTTGAATTAAGATTTAAGATCGCAGCAGGACAGATACAACCCTCTAACGAGAAAATTCAAGCAATGGCACAATTTCCCAAATCCACGATGACGAAGCAACTGCAAAGTTTCTTGGGATTCACCAATTACTTTCGCAAATTTGTATCATGATTTGCCCTGATGGAAAGGCCTTTGACACAGTTGCTGAAAGGAAACGCATCAAGTTTGAGCATGCTCAAGAAACGGCATTAAAACGTGCTCTAACAGAGGAACTCGTGTTGAATCTGTATTGTATTGGAGCTCCACACAGATGCTTGTATGGAAGGACTAGGAGCCATTCTAATACAGAGAAATTCTGAAGATGGATTATTGCACCCAATTTATTACGCTAACTGGAAGACGACAACAGTGGAAAGAAAATATACCAGCAACGAGTTGGAGATACTCGCTGTTATAAAAGAAAAAGTTTCGAATTTATTTATTCGGAACGCCATTTAAGATCGCGACAGATTGCAAAACCTTCGTAATGACGATGAAGAAGAAAGACACCTGCCTACGTAGCCCGCTGGGCACTCCTAATTGAAGAATTTCAATACACCATCGAACATCGATCCAGATCATCGATGCGGCACGTCGATGCCTTAAGCAGGAACCCAATAGAGATATTATATACAAACAGAATGGTTTAGCAAAGAAGATATATTTGATTCAACAAGAAGACTCGGAAACTAAGGAAATTGCGAGGTCTGTAGTGGAAACGACAAGGATTTTTTACTGTTGGCTCAAGGTATTTTGTATCGCACTAAAGACGGAGTTGAACAGTTGATACCTAAAAGCATGCAGAGTCAAGTAATTCAACAAACATACGAAAAGGACTACTTTGGTTGAAAAGAATATATGATCGCCCAAGAATTTTGGTTCCCTCACATGTAGTCTAGGATATAAAAACGCATCGACAACTGCATCAAATGTATACTTGCCGAAAAGAAGCAAGGAAAAGCCGAAGAAATGTTAAGTCCAATTGATAAAGGAGAATCTACATATTTATCACGTCGATCACCCATGCTATCAACGAAGAAAAATTACAAACACATTCGCCGTGATCGACGCCTTCACAAAATTTACATTGATTGTATCCAACCCGGTCGACAACTACAGAAAAAGTTCTAACACGTCGAAGATGACAGTCTATGATTTTTAAATTGACTTGAAATTCAGTAAGAATTATTAACGACCAAGGAACGGCATTCATGTCTGCAGCATTCAAAACCTACTGCGAAGAAGAAAGAATAGAACACATATTAATCACTATAGGGATGCCCAGAGGAAATGGTCAGATTGAACATACAAATCGCACCATCATTCCGATTCTAACTAAATTGTCCATGCCGAAAACCTCTCGAATGGTACAAACACGTTAATGCGATGCAGCAGAATATCAATTCAACATACAGCCGGAATACCAAGAGAACACCCTTCGAACTGATGCTTGGCAAGCCTATGAGACTCAAAACAAACATTCGACTGCAAGAACTAATAGAAGCAGAAAGTCACATCATTCGAGGAACAGCGTAAGGAACTTAGAGACGAAGCCAAACAGAACTTGTTTAAAATCCAACAGAAGAACAGAAAGACCTTTAATAAGAAGAGAAAGGAAGCAAGATTCTATCGGATTGGTGACCTGATAGCGATCAAGCGAATACAGCTAGGTTCTAATCTTAAGGTTCATACTTAAAGTTCATCATTCGTTGGACTTTACGAGATAACGAAGAACCACCGATATATTGTGCGGAAAATAGGAGATCATGAGAGACCAACACACACGAACACAGGAGCAGACTACATACCTGGCCCACTCGACAAAGTGACGAATCAGAGACCGATAGTGACGAACCACCCGATCTTCTTCTTTTTCTTGATGTGTTGACCAGGCAACTCATAGGTTGATATTAGGCCACTGAGGTCCGCGGTACTAGTTATAAATTGTGAGGGGGTTACCAGTCTGCTAGAGTTTCGATCAAAATGATTGCCTCTTCCCCCTCCCTTGCTTCCAGACGCCTGCTGCCATCCAGCGGTAAGCTGCGCACCATAGGAAAGGCGGGAGAGGAGCAGAGAAGGTTTAAAAGAAAAACCCATTGGCCTTCATGTAAGCCAAGAGCAGGTGGCACAGTTTGGAGGAAGGGGAATGAAGGGCGAGAAGGTTCGGGGAGGAAGTAGGAAATTTATTAGCAATGTAGTTACTGATAGGAGACGAATTCAGATTAAATTTCTTACAATGGAACAGGAGATAATTAATTGTTTGGCAGGGATCCCCACAAGGACAAGCCGGTGACTCTATCATTTGGACTCTGTGAAGATTCTCATTAATATTTATATGATTGAATCTTAGACGGTTAACAAGGACTATTTCTTCTCTTGACAAAAAGACTTTATGAAACCACGTTTTTTTGGAAACAGTATAAAAATGTTCATAATAAAGAGTGCCCTTAGTGGTTGAAATTAATTTCATGTATTCTTCAATTTGCTTATTCGCCTGGAAAGTCGACACTGCTAGGAGGTTCCTCATAGGGAACCTTGAAGAACAGTTTGTATCAGCTGCAGCTGATTTAGCAGCTTGATCATTGGCTTCGTTGCCTGGTATACCGGAGTGAGCTGGTATCCAGAAGAACGTCACCTCTTTGCTTGATGACATCGCAATAACTTGTTTGATATAGTAGATTATATGATTACGCTGCACTCTTGTGGAACTGCAAAGGGCTTCAAGCGTGCTTTCTGAGTCTGAAAATATAATACTCTTTGTGGTATCAAGATCTCCGAAGATGACCTGTAATATAGCCCATAACTCAGCCGAGAAAATGAAGGTTTCATGTGGCAATTTATGTTAAAATAGGGCCTTCTATGTTAAATGAGAAAACAGCTGCTCCTACGGCGCCTTCTTTGTTCTTTGATCCATCGGTAGAAGGAAATGGCGTTTTGTCTATATTGAAAGGACTTATGATAGAAATCTGCTATTACTAAATTGGGATTGTCTTTTTTGTCGGAGTGTATATCTTTGACATAATCCATTTTGAGAGAGAAGATCTCATAAGAGTGCCAGTATGTTAGTAAGTATGTAGAACGATGATTATTTTCTTTTCGCAACGGTTAGTCACAAAATGTTCGAGGAGTCTAGAACCCTTAATGGCATCAATTTTACGGTTTCTTCGGATGGCTACAATCTCCATTTCTTCTAAGGATTTATATGCTAAGCTAAATTTATTGGCCATGGCTTTCAAGATAAATTTAGAGGCAGTTAAGTTGAATCTAATGTTGAGGCTGATTTCTTTGCCAGCATGACATTTATCGGTGTCGATATGCGATATCCCATTGCCTTTCTAATTACCTTGTACTGCAACCGCTGTAGCTTGATAAAGTCGGATGTAGATGAACTCCAGATGAAGAATTGGCATCCATATTCCACAGCACTACGGAATATGGCTCTGTAAATAGTAAGGAGAAGACCAGGATGAGAGCCCCAGACAATGCCAGAAAGAGTCGCTATGATGCTAGAGATCTTTCTACCCTTATCGATTAGATACCTAAGGTGGTGCCTGCCTTTAAGATTGCAATCCAGTATAACTCCCAGAAAACGATGCGATTGTACTTTAGGAACTAAGTTCCCTTTGATGGATAATTTGGGTAAAATCTTGACTGCATTACCCTATGTGAAGTCAATTCAAGAGGATTTGGCAAAAGATATCTCCAAGTGTATTTTAGATACTCATACACCTTGTTCAGGGAGAACTGAATAGATTCAATAGTATCGTTTGGGTTACGATGCGTGGAATATAGCACCACGTCGTCTGCATATTGCAGGAAGCAAATACCGAAATGCAACTATGGATCTAAATTTCTAAGGTAGATATCGAATAGTAAAGGGCTTAAGGTAGATCCCTGAAGTGTACCTTTATATGTGTTATATAAACCGTGAAGTTCGCCATCTATTACGAAGTTCAGATATCTCACACTAATCATGTAAATCATTGTGAGGGTTTCTAAAAGGACCTCCTTCCGCTCCTCCAGAGTGAGAAGGGGACGAGGGTTGAAAATAATACCCAGATTTTGTATTAGTTTAATGATAGCACTGAAAGCGCTGGATAGATTATTATTTTGGAAGTGAGTGAAGATTTCTATGGCTATGAGAATTAAATCTGCAATTCCCGGGCAAGCGCTACTGTCTCTGCTTACGTTATGAGATTCCGGTTGTATATGGGTTTTATTTTAGAATATTATACTGTTACCAGATGAGTAGGGGATTATTTTCGTTAAGAGCTTAGAGAGTTCCTGCATCGTACCCATACTGATTCGTATTAGGCTGAGTCCAGCTTTGTCGAAGCAGGCGCGGTGCCGCTTACCCCTTCGGAGTAGCGTTTCTATTTCTCGATAATTACGGACAAGAATGAGGTTTTAATATCTCAGCATAAGTTTGACATTCTCCCTCTAATTTCTCAACATCTAAAAGATCAAACCTATTAGAATTTTCAAATGTTCTTCCTCTGTTGCGAGGAAGAGTGAGAAAATTGCTGTTATTTTTCAACAGAGTCGAGGGAACAGGGTCGAGGTTAGTCCACTCTCATGATTTTTGGCGTCAGCGATGGAGATATTTTCAATAGCTGCTATGCTAACGATAGTGCGTTGTTTAACAATAACAGGGCAAATGCGGTCATTGGCCCAATGTTCGCCTTGATAATTGATGCACCTCGGGGCTTCTTCTTGCATGCGGCACGGATCTACATCGCTATGTCTACTTTCGCCGCAATATAGACTTCTAGGAGTACTTTTGCATGAGCCGCTTACGTGGCCCACCCTGTAGCAGAGATGGCATATCCTTGGCATAGGGATATATGGACGGACTTCGTGCTTAACCTTAAAGATAAATACTTCTTGCGGTAGTATTTGTTCTGCAAATTTACGAACTGTTCTGATGGAACGTATTCGATTTTGTCACCTTTAACACTCCTTCGATTTAACCTCTGGATGTCTATTATTTTGGCCTTTGATGATTCCAGAGTCTCCTTGAGTGTGTCTAACTCAAGTTGCTGGAGGACATCCTGTATTATCTCGGTCTTAAGAACCTTGAAAGTTGAAATGAAAACTCTTAGGTTGTGCTTAGCGAAAATAGAATTCTCCACGAGACGGTTGGCTCCCAGTTTTAACCACTACTAGTATTTTTCCATTACTGATTTTCGAGAATATCAGCTTCAACAACTTTCTGTTGATTTTGTACTTTGATAATAACCCTCCGCGGTCCTTAAATCCGATATTTTATTGGAAATGTACGATGTGATATTTTTTAATTCATTGTCCATCTTCACCGAATTAACTCTCAGATCCGTGAGATATTTTTTTTTAATTTCTGAAAACAATATAAAATATGTTAATTGTGTGCACTTAAAAATAAATATCTTACAATTCTTATAATTTTTCTAAATATTTATCTGGGCCGCGATACGTTTATTAAAAAAGCTTTTGTTCCTTTCTGTCTACGTGTATCACAGAAATAAGTAAATGACAATAACAAATTAAGAACTTATATTTCGCATAATGCATCTCGATTTATTATCTTGATTTGTGTTATTATTTTAGAACACGAATTTGTTTTCTAAATAACATAAAAAAGGTATTTAAAAAATATTACAGGTACATATGATTCATTTAATTAAGTATAATATAGTGCCATGGAATTTCAAAATCAAACCATTCTCAATATTTTCCAACGAAAAGAAATAGTACAGGATAAAAGTTACATACGTATATGTAATTTAATTTAGTGTAACACATATGGCTGTTTAATATTAAATAAATATAGAAAAATATATATACAGATAGAAGATATAGATAGAAGATATTTCGCACAACAAACCAGATAAAATGTTTGTGCGTTAATGAATTTCCCTTCCCCGCTTAGATGAGGTATTTCACAGCTAGAAAAATCCAAAGTCTCCGTTCCTGCTAATTACTATACTTCAAACGTATTTGGTAGTTCACAATATACCTCTTAACATCATTGATTTCGATGAAAAGAAGTTGCATTTGATTTCTTCTACGTGATAAAGACTTTCTTTTTCCTTTCTCATGTATGATAAAGACTCCACCGGTACCGAATATTGTGAGGCCAGTAAAAAACACTTTTCATTCATGACAACAAAATATGCAATTTTTACAATGGTTTCACATTAAAGTTTTACTATAGTGTCATTTGTATTTTTTTGCCTTTTTATAAGCAGTGCTATGAAATACAATGTTTCTATATATGCATCTATTGTAAAAGACAGGACATTCAGTCTCGTCATTAAACATCCTTTTTACGAGCTGCACTATTTTGTACATAAGATATGCCTATGAGTTTCACTGTTCCTCTCTTCTGTTTCAATCTTATATACTGATTTTAAAGGCCGATTGGAAAAGAGGCTTTTGCAATACGTTAAATAGGCTTCATTACATGATGTGATAGATACAACTGATTCGTATGTAACCTATTGAATCCATTTTTTTTACTATTTGTTAGTCGACTCTCTTTGATCCACTAATGAATTGTTTACACAAATATATATCATTTTCAAAACCAAAGGCAGAAGTGCCCAAAGCGGCCCACTTTGACGAACTGATGTAGTGATGTAGATAATGGCATGGACATTAAAAATTATAAAAGTTTCGCCGTACATGCTCGATTTACCCCAAAAACTTTAATAAATCTTCCTCACATCGACATATTTCTGCTTCGGTTATTTCTGATTTAAGCAACGTATGTATATTCCGGACAAACAGTAAAAAATAATCCATATATTCTTGAGGTAATATCCCTTGCAAACATGGAAATATATAAAATAGCAAGAATGACCTCTATTCTATAACTTTCCATTTAGCTTTTTCTTATAATGGTCTTGGCAATCTATGTATATCTTGGGATACTTTGACAGCATTGCATTGATACGTTGTCGGTCTTCTAAAGAAATGTAGCAAATGTTTTGCGTTTCGACCAAAATTGTTCCATGATCCCTAGAGCGACCCCATGCATATATTCATAGGGATAGCCCCAAATATTATCAAAGGTATGTAATCCCTCAACCACAGAGCAGATGCTCCTTTGACTCCTCTTACTTTTCTCTGCGATGCAATAGCTTCACGCATGTCCCGGTAATACTTCCAGTTATTCCAAAGCTCATCACCATTATTAGAGACGTTGAAGAAGTATCTTACTGTGCCTGCAAAATATTCTCCGTACGAATAGCACCAACTGCAACTGAAGTATCCGTTGAATTTTACGCGGTTTTGCATTAATGAACGAACGACGGAATCCACCGATGCACAAAGAGGTATCACTTTGAAATTCACTATTTCTCCTGTGACAGCATTTATTATATCAATGCCTTCATCCTTTAATATTTTAGTTTGCTCAACAAAATCGTTAAGATATAAATTCAACAAGTCTGGAGATGGTTCTGCTTTCGTCATCTACACATCTGCCAGTATTATATTTCGGAACTTTATTTGAGCTGGCAATTTATTAAATATGAGTTATAACGGCCAAAAACTGCGACTTGAACTGTGGAATATTGGCGTCGGTATTGAAATTAAATGTCAATGCTCCAGGAGTACATCTCTGAACTTTCTTGTACAATTTGCTATCGTATACACAATGAAATCATTATCCTTAGTCTCTCATTCTCGTATCCATTTCAGATTTTCAAATAGTTGCGTCTGTATCTCTTTTGTCTTCAGGAACTGTTCCAGCTGAAATTTAACATCAACGGACAAGTAATGATTTAGGGATTGACTGCTGAGTTTTTGTAGAGAACCGCTACTGGAACACTTTTCTGAACGTTGTGTTATTTTGGTTTAAGTTCATAGTGCTTAACTTCGAGTTGCATGGAAGTGGACAGTAATAGCATATTTTTGTTACGTCTTTTGGATGTTCGTACAACTTTGACACCATATAGTTGCTGATTCCCCAGTCATTGAAATCAGGACCTAAACTCGTACCATGTTGATGAGCTCTTGTCGTGTCGTTCTCACATTAAAATGTAAACAGAATCCAACAATCATCAACATTACATCTGAAACTGATAGATCAGCTGCAGGAAACATGATTCTGTCACCATCTTCAAATGATTCGTGATGGAAATCTTTACGGAAAGCCTGGCCGCTTTCATTATGTTGATTATCGCTGTAACTATTGCTGCTGCTACTACTATTTTCATATTCGCTATCACGATCATTAATTCTATCACCTGTTTCTTCAACACTTACAATAACGCAACTATCAATGTTTTCTTGACTTGAAAGTACGATTTTTTCAAAATCATTTTCGAAGAAACAATGAATTGAGAAGTTATTTCTTCACATTCGAAACTTTTAACAGTGCTATAACTTTTGTCTTCGTCTACCTCTGAACCTTTTGTTTCTAATTTACCAATTCGTGATGTCGATGGACGAGATTCTTCCTGCATAGCGAATTCCATACTCCTACGATTGTGTTCTGTACAGGGAATTGCAAATATTACTTATTTCGTCATGTCGTAATTCCATACATATCATAAATACAATTTATTATATGCAAAAGGTACATTTATTCAGGTTTTCTACCCGAAAGAGATTGCATATTAAAATAAGTGACGAAATTAGATATTTTCTGATAAAAAAGAATGATTGAGAATACAATATGGGTTAGTAGATGAAAAAAGAAACAGTGACATTAAAATGACATATCTCAATGAGGTTGCAATAATTTTACAAAATTATCGTCTCTGAAGTACAAAATGCATTACTTTATAAAAGTGTATAAATTATTTTATAACTTTTTTTTTTTAAAGAAATGATATCAGTTGTAAAAACGGCAATTATTTATTCTTATTTTCTGATAAGCAAATACTTTAATTTCAAATTTCAGTGTACCATAATTTCAATTTCAATTTTCTTCTGTTTCACAGGAACATTTGCAAAGATACATTTTTTAGTATTTTAAGTACGATAAAAAATGCCATCACAATCAAAATTAGATATTTTGAATAATACAATATATATTCTTTATTACATCAATTTATTTCAAAAATGATTGCGCGCCGATAACTTTCAACACAATCAGTCTAAAATGCTAATATATAATAATATTTTAATAATACTTTTCGCAATAAGTTTTTTACAATTTTTCTAATTTAATTCAGGGGGGATTATAAACGTTTCAGACTGATATTGTGTTAAAAGTTTTTAAGTCTTAATAATGTTTTAGTATTTTAATGATAAAAATTGTACTGATTAACAAACATTTTAAGTTTTTATTTACTATTAAAATTACGTTTTTTCGCTTTCGACGCAGAATTTTGTATTGTCAGTGATATTATTCATAACTTCGTTTCAGTTATATAAGCGATTTATATTTTTACAAATGTAATAATTTTTCTAAAATTGTTAATTTGTAATTTTGAAGATTATAAATACAATTGTATATAATTGAAATTGAAACATATATACGCAGTAAATATATTCATATTCTTTCAGTATAATAATACATATAATAAATACGATGCAATAATTTAACACAAGTACGATCTTCACTAAATTTGTACGAAGTATCATTTCAATAATCATAAATTTAAAAAAATGTAAAACGTGTGTGCGTGCGTGCGTGCGTGCGTGCGTGCGTGCGTGCGTGCGTGCGTGCGTGCGTGCGTGCGTGCGTGTGTGTGTGTGTGTGTGTGTGTGTGTGTGTGTGTACACATATCACAGTATTATTAGCTATTTCAGTACATTTTTATAGTTGTAAATAGAATAAATAATTGCCTGTATTACAATTTTTATATAGATAATTCAAGTCGAACGCTACAAAGAGAGTTGTTTTTTCAATTGATTTATTAATCCCGTTTTGTTGCACACGATTCTAAAGAATGGAAGACATTTCTTTAAATAATGAAATCGAATAACTGAACGCGTACAGAGAAAGACATTTTCAAGATAAGAAAACAACAGTTTATATTGAGTAAAATCAATTAGTGGTATATTTCAATAAGTTCGGATTTTGTTTATCTTCACTTCATGAGAAGCCAAAGGCAAAAATTCGTACCATGGACGGTATTCGTTAACCACTTTTGCCATCGAGAATCGGTTGCTCTTGATACAGATTTCGAATTATACGTGGGTATTAAAAACATTTTATTTATATGTTTTTTGTAATTCGTTCCTTTGAACGAATCAGCCTTCACATTATTGTAGTTGTAAGCGCTATCATGATCGTCTTCGTAGCTGCTGCTGTTATTACTTCTCTGACATACCAAAAGTTTATACGTATAGTTTATACAATTGCAGACATTTCAAAATCAATGTGCAATTACAGTGTTAATCAGTACTCATGTACTTGTATTGATTCAGTACTAATTTCATCTGTAGTATGATAATTCTTGACAAAAATGACATCCTTATGAAGAAGTGCTCTTTTTTTATGTTTTTTTGTATTGTAACTTTATGATGTAATACTCCATATAAGATCTTTATATAAGATGCTTATGAGCAGCAAATTAGTAAATTGCGAATTTCATTTATGATATTACTACTGTAGTTCAATCGGTTTGCGTTTCAAGATCAAATAATCAATTCAGCGCGCAATTTAAATGACTATATAGGTAGTATAGAAATTCACAGAATTATTTAGAATTATTTAAGCACTTAAAATCCAGTTTAATCCGTTAAATGCTTTCATTCCTTTCTTGTTGTGTATTAATATTTTTAAGTTCAATTAAAGTAAAGAAATTTTATCATTTTCTAATAATTTTGATATAACGGGTCGCAAAATGTTTCTAAAATTTTTAAAATATTGAAAACGCATCTGTACATCAATTTTTCTGGGAAATATTCCAAAAATAGATACTTGCAGTCATATCACTAGGTTACTGACAATTTTTGTTCAATACGATTTATAATTTATACGTAATAATTAATATGAAAATATGTTGTTAAATATAATTTTTCTTCTTAATAATTGTGTCAATTAAATTATTATACATAATAAAAGAAAAAGAAATAGTGTGAAACTCATAATTACACATTCTGTTTCAAGGAAAAATTACTTGTCGCATACAAAATAAAGATTGTTTATAATTAATATACTCACAACATCTATACCACTGGAAATGATTTGTTTTTCCAACTTTCGTTTTGATTTGTCGCTTGTCAACGGATCTCTTCTCTTTTTGAGAAATTACAATAATTAATAATTCACAATATAGTCTAAGTTTCATTTTACTTGTGTATATGTGTGTGTGAAATCATATTTTTAAACTTTCATGCAATTATTTTACTATAACAATTATATACGACATTGTAAAAGTAATGACGCGAAGATAAACTTCGACACTAAAGTAAAAATAATAATATTATACTCATACATTGCTTACAGCAATCTCATTTCTTTTATGATCATTCTCATATGCATCCGACGTTATTTCTGAAGCTAAATTCAAAAGTCTTTCTGGCATGACAGATGCACGTAAATTATCGATTTTATTGTGTAGCGCTTCTTTAGTTTCTGAAAGTAAATTAGGTGACAATTGATAAAACTTTGGGAAATGGGCAACCTCATTGATTTCAATGACCTTAACATATGTTGTCTAAATATTATAAATTAACGCGAGACGAGAGAGAGAAAGAGAGAGAGAGAGAACATCGAAAAATATTGTGTATTTATTGTATATGCCCATGCCGGCATGCTTTCATGCAACCATGGAGGCAATTCTACATCAGGCAAAAAATCATAACAGAATATTTTTAAGGAGCAAGAAAAAAATCGCGGTTAGACAAGGAGAGTGTTTCATTTCACGCATGCTGTATCATTTTTGCTTGTTGTGTACCGAATATTAAGATACGTCATGTACATCATGAGTGAAACGGAATGTACCTAAAGAATAAATACAATTAATATGTAATAATAGAGATAGTCAGAAAGAGACAAAGACAAACAGACACAGAAAGAGGGGGGAAGAGGGGGGAAGAGATTGTGCAAAATAAATACTATATCAAAAATTGCTATACAGAACGAGAGGTTCCCTGGCGAAAATTTTTCTCAGAATTTTTCATATAATTTTTCAGAATTTCTATAAAATTTTTCAGAATTTCTATATATTAATTTTATAACTTTCTCACATTTTTTATACGAATTGAAACACTTCTCAGAAAATTTACATCTTTTCTCAGAATTTTTCATATACGTTAATTATGAAATATCGTAAGATTTTTTATAAGTATAATTTCTGATGAAATGTTATAAAATCTAAAAAATTAAAAATATTTTTAAAAATTATAAGATGAGAAATCTCAGAATTCACTCGTATAAAAAATTATGAGAGAAGATGTGAACTTTCTGAATATTTCTGAAAAATGTTCCAATTCGTATAAATATTATAAGAAAAATTTTCACCAGGGTTATATTCAAATATTTCTGGATTATATATCTTCAATGAAAACGATGACGCCATTACAAAATGTGTCAACGCAGTGAATATTATATTTTTTTTTACAGAGTATTTTCCTGGATCGAAATGTCGTATCATCAATAATTTCTTTTTTACTATATCGAGGGCAATCTTTTGTATAACTAATGTATGCAAACATATTGTATACGAACTATATAACACTGCAATTTGTAAAGCGACACTCGATCGTGCCGCGCGAGATAAACTTCGATTTTCTTCTTCGTTGAAAATTTGGCTGGCTGGATCTCTCAGACTCTCAGTCGGGCTACTTGCACGTCACTCTTCTTCATGTACACTCGTTTTTCTTCCAAGTTGCGATGTAACCATGTTAAACAAATGAAAGATATGGAACCGATGCTCATACTTATTCAGATTTATTCACATCGTATGCTCCAGTATGCTCCAAAGTGCTCCTGTTATAGCTTCTCACTTCAATAAGCGCATTAAAAATGATTATGGAATTCCACATCAAATCGAATAGATTCTTGCATGGTAAAGACGCACAAAAGCCCAGCGTCCTGAAACTACTGATAGATTCGGCCGCAGAATTTCGTATTTCAATTTTGCGGACAAACAAATCAAATCGCACATGATTTCTCTATTGTGATATCCGCATAGAATAAAAAAAAATAAGGATTTCCAAATAAAACGCAATAGAATTGTATTGGCTGTAAAAATCTCTTTGATCCAGGGTAAAAATGGTTATGGAATTCCACATCAAACCGAATAGATTCTTGGTAAATTCGCATAGAAATCCATAGCTTTCCGTCTTGGGATTACTGATAAATTCACATAAATTTTGACTTCATTGGAAATATGGATATATACTTATAAAGATTGTATGATAAATAATCGATAAATTCCATGAAAGCAACAACTTCGTGAAAACCGTATAGAAACGGATAGAAAATGAACCTGGCAAAAAGCGGCCTATGCGCTTTGTGGTTAGAAACTCTTATAACTGCAAAGAACCCAATAGAAAATCTGTGAGATTTTATCTGGCATTTTAAGCAGGGACCGTTGATTGTTAAGATATTAAAATTAAAATCATTGACCTCTTTGACCCTCCCACATATTATGAAGGTCATGACCTTGAGTGACCATCAGTTTCATCAGCCGACTTTTGATCGGTAAGGAATTATTAAAAAATAAAGTGAAAAGGTTGAGATTGCCATCTGTCGACTGAAGTTCGAGACGTAATCCATGAACCAGGCAGACGTGGACGTTGACGATACTTAAAATTAAAATTCAACAAAATTTGGAACTTGTTACAATATCTCCACTCGTAGGGCAAATAGAAAAAAATAAATGTACTTTCATTACACAATTCGGATAGAAGCTATCGAGTGACTATGCATATAATTTGATCGGCATAGCAGTCATTGAGATATAATAATAATGATCTCGGACAACTCATCGCTTCGCGTAAATGTATCCGGCATATCTCGCTCTAAGAACGCTTCGCGTTCTCTTGACACCTGTTAGAGGTCACTCAGGGCTATGACCTTGACAACATATGTCAAGATCAAGGTTATTGAAAGATGCTCCCCTAATCTGAATTTTTATCTAATTTTTTAAAAATAAAAAAGTATGAAAAAATTAGATTATTTTAAACATTGCATTTAAATGTAATAAATGCAAAAATAATGTTTGTCTAGAAGATGCCTATGATATCTTTATAATGTCATAAAAACATTTCTTTAAATATGCATATTATCTTGGTAATTTACACTATTAAATTTGGAATTAAATAATTATAATTTTGTCTTTTTAATGCACCACTAGTAGCAAATATTATTTTATTATTATATATAAATCATATTCTTTTTATTTACAATTATTATTTTTTTTTACAATATTTTAACCAAACTATTAATTTTCTAAAAGTTCTCTAATCGGAGCTTTTATATAACACGCGTACTGTAATACGCGTCAGCATATTAGAAATATTTTACTTCACAAAATAAATAGTATTTAAATGCTCTTTTTATTTTATTTAAGTTAATTAAAATTTTAAATTTTTAAATTTTTATTTAAAAAATCAAGTCTACCTTGATCCCTGGACTGAATTTGAATACGTGAGCCTATTTAAGTGTAGAATTTTCTGCTCTTTTCATTTCTGGAATAAAAAATAGGAGTTTCCATTTAAAATGACACCAATTGTAATAATTATGGGTGATCAATATTAACGTGGTCAAATGAAACGCTTCCATTGATCTGTTAAGCGCGTTGATCTGTTAAACCCCTTCAAGCGCCATAACTTGTAAAGTACAAAGAAAATATATTTTATTATAGTGTTTTGAAAAATATTTTATTATAGTGTTTTCCACTAGTAACTGAGTAACTTTTGTATAAAACATTTTTCCGTATCTTTTATATTTTTCAAGATATTTCAGTGTATCACTTAAATACTCACCGTGCGCGCGCGCGCGCGTGTGTGTGTGTGTGTGTGTGTGTAAAGTACCTAATCAAAAATTGCAAAATAGTAGAGGACTTTTTAACTCACAATCAGTTTAGTCCGCTCTACTTGTCCGCGAGAAATTATGTGGTCATTACCGGATACCCTCTATATGTACATACACTCATATATATTTAAAGTTTTTAAATATCTTAAAAACTTTGAATTAAATTTATTACTATGATTTTATTACTATGATGAGGTATTGTTACTCTATTGATTTATTATTCTATTGGTTAATTTCGTTTTCTTTTAAAACTTTAAACTATAGTGATTAGTATGATTTACTTAAAATAAAAATTAATTAAAGCAAACGTATCTTTTCACATAAAGTTATATAAATATATCTTAAGTGTTACAGATTAATCATTTTTCTAGCTTTAGCTAATTTATTTATTGAATAAAATTTAGGATAGTAAAAACCGGAATTTATCATGGTTTTTTTTATTCACTAGACTTTTTCAATCAACTCTGATTCATAGTACGTCATGGTAAAGCGATTTGTTATAAAATAATAAATTTCATATTGTTGAATAAATTATGACTCTCCTTTAAACTACGAAGAAACGCTTTGAAATGACTTAAAATCTGGATATTTCAATAAATAAAGAAACCAATTTATTTATTATTCACCTTACGCACTTTGCTCTGGATAATGATTACAGACAATTAGCTTTAACAATTTTTTTTAATTGTTTGCGTCCCTACGAGCGGAACTGCAATACAAAATGGAATTCATTGCACTTTCGTTTTACTTCTTCGCAATACGCAATTGTGGTATTAAAATGATTAATCGCTATACAAGGTCCTCGATAACGAGACGAAAACACAATTGAGTTTACGCGGATAGCTCGTAACATGCGACTCTTCATTTTTTCACTGTAAGATAATTAAACTATGCAATTAATAGCCTAGCAATAGAACACGCTTCTTAAATACTAGAGAAAAATTTGAAAGAGAGGGAAGTATGCTATTTTAATACAAAGTGTTCAAGTATTTATATAGTCACTATATAGCTCAATTCTTTCATCCTATATATAGCCTCTTCTTCCAGATTATGTTTTGTAATCTTGAAGTAACTAAGCAATAAAATACTTATAAAATTATTTATTTAGACATTTTATTGCAAGAAACGATTACCATGACATATAAAACTAAAAGTGGTACTTATCACAAAGGTATGTAGAAAATATATGTTGTAATTTAACATACACATTATGAACATTAATATTTAATATTCTAAATAAATTCTTAAATATTATAAACCATGGCAATCTTTTTCCTCTTCATTTTTATACATAATACAATCGAGAGCTTGATAAATACTTGAACATCATGTGAGAAATTTTTAAAAATTTGTGAACAAACAAAACATAAAGTAAGATAAGAGAGATTTTTGTTCATCTAACATGATGGCACACGAAAAACTAATTTATCTTGACGTATAATGCAAAAAATGGAATCATTCACAATTTAATGTGGTTGTAAAAAACAGAAACTTTAAAAAGCATATTTTGTTAATTAAATAAATAATTGCTAATCTCAACTATTTCATGTTTGAGAAAAAGGCGAAAGAAATCAGCGAATTATACGCTAATCCTTATCGGTTTTATCAATCTTATGAAAAATATGTGTACAGCAATAAATTTACTAAATAACAACAATAATTCCATCTGTTAAAGAACAAAACATGAAGATGATTAAAGTTTTTTGCATCACGTTGTACAATTTCGTCAGTTGCCACTTATAAATCAACATACATTATAATTGAGCATTTTTTTTTTTTTTAAATAAAATCGATTTCAGTCTTCTGTATCTTTTATTTTTCTTTCCGGATCAAGATTATCCCGCCAATGAAGAAGTGACATTATGTACATAACTTCGAAAATGAAAGCCACTTGTATCTATGTGCAGGAATGACATGCACACGCCGGTGAATGTTCAATATAAAAAATATAATACAACTATATTAAGATTGCGCAGATGTTACGGCCTAGACTTTGGGCAAAAGTACGAACTAAAGATTTGTATTTAAATAATAGTCGTCTATAGCAAATCCTTTTTGTACTATAACTACATTTTCCGTCACATATAATATTCCCAAATGGATGAAATTATACGATGAAATTCCATGTCGATGAACGAGCACAATTGCTTTACAGCATCAGAGCAATGGACTTAAAGCAATCAGTGTCATTCTATTTTCCAAACCAATAATTTGGAAAGAAAATAAAAATGTGTTATATGGCATTCTCGGTTCTTTTTCACAATAAATTTTATTCTCGGTTCTTTCCTGCAGCAAAGTCTGTGGCCCACGATACATGTTTTCTTGCTGTATTGCTTATGTTTTAGTAAATTATTAGAAATTCTGTATTCTGTGTGCTATTCTAGTAACTTGCTAAAACAATCCAGAAAAAAAACATCATATGCCACAGGCTTAAGAGATAAATGTTCTATTTTTAGTTTTTTTTAAGCGAGATTAATATGCCGCTATACATTATGACAAAATACAAATTACCGTCATCAAGATATTTACAGTACATGTTATGACAAATCCATCGATCCCCATCCGATCATGTACCCAGTTTTTTTGTGACTTGAATATTTTTAGATTCAGCACGTGATGCACGTAATTCAGCTTTATAAATTTCGTACAAAAATTGCTACTGGTACAAAAATATCCGATTGTCTTTTTACCTTCAAATCATAAAATGACAATAATTGTTTTATTTCCAAGATATCGAGATCGTCTCATCTGTAAACATTTAATAAGAACTATTCGAGCCTAGCGTGAAACTTCAAAAGTGTGGATTTAGAGAAAAGTAGAATAAAATCTGATTACTTAGAAACCAAATTAAAGAAACCCAATGGAAATATTTGTCGTGTGATTAACAAGACTGCGAAATCGCAATTCGCACAACCTACTCACTCACAAACGTCCCTCTGCGTCTGATGGGAGTCGCTGTTTGAAATTAGGCTCTCGATCGCGCTGTCCTGTTGCGAAATCGTCTCCGAGCTCCTGGTCGTACAAAGTTTGTTAGACTTAGCTTCTACGCGATTGCATTTAAAATTCGAATCTATCAAATTTGGATTTGATGCGGAATGTACAGAAACGTTAGGCTGAGTGGACACTGGTCGTTGACACGAGTGGAGCATTAGCTCTGGTCCACCGCCATACGTAGTCAAAAAAAATTGCCACAATTCTTCGGGGATCTGGCCATAATCCGAGCCTATAAAAAAAGAGAATTTGTGTAAAAAAAAAAAACTTTTTTTCATAATAATATGATAATATTAATATGAATTGTTAACAAATTCTCAAGAAAAAAAACTTGTTTATTTATCAAGATAGAAGACTTACCAACTTTAAGACTATTTTGTCCATTTTTATTTACAACAATGGAATTATTATCGATTGGTCCTGGTGGCTGTGTCTCTTTGCCTCGGACAAAACTCTGCCATTGTCTCAACCATGCCATAGCCAACGCATAAATAGCTGTGGGATTGTCGGTATTTAACCGTTGGAATAGCTCCATTTCGTACTGTCTACGTTTTTGCAAGGATTCGTATTTTTCTTCGCATGTCGGACACTCGTACAGATGCGTACAGGCTGGGCCTCCTCCAAATCTAAAAAAGTAAATAGATATTAGAAATATATATATATGTGTTTGTGTGTACGTGTGCGTGTGTATGTGTGTGTGTATGCGTGTGCGTGTGTACAGAAACATAATATAAAAAATACAGTAAAACTCCGTTTGTTCAAACATGTTGAGAGACAAGACAGTTCAATAATTAAATAATTTGGATAATGAAAGTTCATTAGCTCTTCTTTCTATCAGAATCTTTAATTTCAATAATAGAAACTGATAGTCGGAAAACTAACGTTAAACTCGTTATTATTCGAATAATTCAGATAATAAGAACTCAATTATGAGTTTATATATTTAAAAGTGAGGACAAATTTATTTATTTTACATTTCATTTAAATCAGCGGCACATGATGCTTCTTTTCCTACTGAAATTGTTAGCTGGATTTGCATACTTATTATCATATTGGTTGCAGTGCTAATACTGCACTACTAGTATCACAGCCAATATAGTAACAAGTACGCAAATCCAACCAATTCAGCTGTAAAAAACAATATCGGATGCTTAATAAAATACAATAAACGGAATCCTACTGCAATAATATTATTGCAATCAGAAACTTACGCATTGTACAAGTATTCCCAAACTGCTTGTGGTATGGGCATACTAATCTTGTCAACAAATTGCGCTCTAACAGGAATTACTCCCCCGTGCGGACACAGAAAATCAGAATTATCGATCGGACCAGGCTCAGAGAATGTATTGAAGCGGTTGATCCACTGTCGAGATACGAAAAAATTTAAATCAGACACCTCGCGGGATGATATCTCCATCAACTCCATCGTTTTGTCGCGCAACTGTAATATCTCTGGCGACCATTTTTTGTAGAACAGTACGTATGCCTCGCAATGCTTTACCGTTTCCGGTGATACCTCCGTGACACACTGGTCATCGAATTCGTACCACTTGTTGGCAATGGGATTCAACGCATAACAGGTGTAATGGCCACCGCCAGCCGTACCATGATGGCAAATGACCGATATCAGATTATAAGTAGTGATCTTGGACACACATTCTTTGTGCAAGTAGGGTCTCATATCGAGACCCTCGAGGGGGAATGAAACATAGTTGGCAATCTTTGAACTGAACATTAGTTCATGGCGAAACCTTTTCAAATGAACACACAATATCTCGGGCAATTCCAAGACTTTGGAGAACTTGATGCCATTGCGCAGCTTATTGCATTTTTCACAGCTGTACATGTTGTCGCCTTTGAGCTCGTCGGCACTAAAAAATGCTGAGAGGCAGTCATGCAAACTGACCACTGGTCCCCAGAACCACGAACGCATCCATTGCAAGAACCATGACAGCCAGCCTGACTGATTGGTCACGTAGACTACGTCTGAGCATGGTCCAGCCTTCTGTGGTGTCAATGAACCTTGATGCAGCATGTCGATGTGATCTCTGCTTGGAATGGGTAAGGACAAATCCTGGAAGGTCTCCACTCGAGTAGAAATTCGATCGCATGTTAAGCACTGCACGCTACTCAAGAGCTTGCCATCAAAAGTATCACTGATGATGCTGCGCGTCTTTATTTGTTTCTTAGTGCGATGCTTGGCCGGAGAGTTTTGCGGAGATCGTTGCGGTGGAGCAAACGGCAACGTCGGGTCGATGTTCGATTTTTTCATGTTCCTACTGGTGAATTTATTTCGTAGCTTTTCCGTCTGCGACACACGAGAATAACGTCTCTTTGTGCCGCGTTCACCTTCATCGCTCAAAGAGCTTTGTTCGCTCACGCCTGAATCGCAGGTTTCATATTCGGCGTCGGACTGACTGGATGCGTTGCCGTCAATTTCGGTCTCATCCTCGTCCTCTGAGGACTGATCTCCCAATCCTTTCAACCGTAGCTGGATGTCTCTATCATCCTCAATATGCTCCTTCAATTCTTCGTGTAGCTGATCCATGAAACATCTGAGGAATTCCTGTGTGTCATGTTGATGGTATCCTCTAAACATTGGATGTACTGTCCTGATGCCTGAAAGGATACCATGCGGCACAACATATCCTCTGGTTTTCTTGTTCCACATATCTCGAATAAGGTTCAGGTAGTTCAGACTCAGTCCAGGTTTCCTGTCTTTCGACATGTAATTGACCATATGGCCGCAATCCAAAAAGAATTGAGTTAAAGGAGACACATTAGATAAGGCTTGTAGTGCTGCATTCATATAACATGTATTGCCAATATTCTGCAAGCCCACTAAACCTCTGGGCTTTCCAGAGAAGTCTTTGCTCTCATCTGAGTCTGTACTATCAGGAGAATCCCCAGACCGTTCATTAAATGAACTTACTTTCTCTGAATTGATTCTATTTATTGACCAATCTCCATAAAACCTGTTAAAAAATATATATTAAATGTTTCTTTCTCATAGAATTGCAATTGTAAACTTAATTTAACTCATGCTGAATATATTATTTTTATCCAGAATAAATCTTATCCAGAATTAATCTATTAATAAAAGCTTTATGCTCGTATTCATAGAGAGTCAGATCTTATATTTAAGGCTTCCTTAAATTTATCTTCAAATACTCTACGAATTATTTCATTGGCTGCTGAGCATTTAAAGATAAATTTAAGGAAGCCTTAAATACAAGGTCTGACTATGAATACGGGCATTAGCCTTGCATATAAATATAAGACTTTTAATGCAAAAATAATTACTCTTGTACATTTCTCATAGACTTTCAACATCAACTTTGCGTATCATCCTTCTATTTCAAAAGTAACATAACTAAAAAAAATATGATTTTTAAATTATTACAATGAATTAATCAAATTATCAATCACATTATCCTATCAATCATTAAAAGTGAACTAAACTCTTCATAACAAAACCATCAAAATCGTCACAACTCAAAAATTGGTTATTTTAAGAGTAGTGGAACGAAAAAGACAAAAATAACATTTAACCATATTAAGAACATATTCTTTTTTTGTCGATATTGTTTGATTAATCAAATAATATCACAATTTAATTTCTGGGAAACTTTAAGTTTTTTATCACTTTTGTCGTATCACTTTTGAGATAAGAGACCAATATGAATATAGAAATCTTAAAGTCTATTTTTTCTTTCCTTTTTTCTGCATTAGACTGCACTAGAATTTTCTTCTTTACTTTTGTAAACTATAAAACCTATTTCACTTCAAGTTTCAAAAGTATACATATATTAATTCAGCTACAGAAAAAACAGACTTCTCATCTAGATAACATTTTTCCAGTATTTTTTTTTTATAATAAATACATAATCAAAACTTGCTGAAATATGTTACAATCGAATTGCCAACAAGGTAAGTAGGTACTCATTTAATACAATATTGCAAGCCAAAAAACATCCAAAATGAATATAGCAATTTTATAACAACTTTGCAGTAACAATTGTAATAAAGGATATATATAACATGTAATATATATTATGCATAAATACATAATATATTATGCCATATACGTAAATATATAATATATATTATAGCAATATTTCAATAAAAATTGTAACTGTTGCTCATTATCAAAAGTGCAAATATGATTTTTGGTAAGTTTAATTCAACAAATATTTCTGTCATTATTACAGCAATATTATCACAGTAACAATTGTAAATGGATTTCAATAATGTATTTTTGCACAAAATATTATCTAGATATGAATAGCACCAATGTTAAAATTATTACTCGAGCATTTGAGTAGCTTACTTATCGAACATCAACCTGTCTAAGCCATCAAGCTTAGACTCGATGCTGCCAGGAGCGTCTCCGGCGAACTTGCCCATAGTCTTGAATTCAACTTGTGTCGGTGATAATGGAGGTGATGGAACATGCTTGGTGATTGCCTCGCTCTTGCAAGAATAACACCAGATTCTGTTGGTCGACAGATTCATGTGGGCACAGTGAGTCGGGAAGTTCTGGTTGTGGATGGTGCTGTGGTCGAGATGCGTTTCGGCGCAGCCGACCCAACGACAGTCGGGGAATAGGCAGAGCCAGAGGTTGGGCCCGGGAGTGTCGCAGTCACTACATTTAGCGAAACGCTCTTCCCGGGCCATCACTGCCTCGATGAAGGCGAGATCGCCGCGGTTGGCCAGATGCGGGCAATTCCTTACGACTAATGGCATTTTTCGTTTTTCTCGAGGATGGCGGATCGCCGTCCTTTTCCACCAAACGAACGAAAACGACTAAGTATCAATGCTTCCACTCTTCAGAGTGCAACGATGCTTTCTCGATCGTTCTCGCGCTCACGTGCGGCAGTCCGAGATTCCTGTCCGGACTACACGCGGTTTGTAACAACACATGCCACTATCATTATCACGCCCTTATTACAGTTGTTGATAACTATAGTTGTTGATAACTGCTGTCCTCTAACCTAATCGTGACAAATCGCGCGCCATCATCAATGACGTCGAGCTGTCGAGCAGTGAGCCTCTGCGAACCTCACGCGCATAAAAACGATTATCATTTAGAGTCTCTAAAGCCTGCAGCACACGATGCTTGTTTTCCTGCTGGATTGCTAGCTGGATTAGAATCTTACCATCGTATTGGTGACACTGGGCACTGACAGCATCGCAGCCAATACGGTGGCAAGATTCTAATCCAGCAGGAAAATAAGCATCGTGTGCCACTGGCTTTAAAGACAGTGTATCATGTATGTCAGTCAGGAATGACTGACTGAGTTCCAAAACTCGACTCCGAGTAAAAGAATTAACTTTACGCCGTTCCAAAATGCGAGGTAACTGACCATATGGGCGAAGTCTATTCGTTCCAAAACCTAGAGAGCCTATAATCAGAGTGGTGCCATACGAGAGATGACGCCATGTTTTAGCGAAATTCTGCGAGAAAGAAAGAGATATACGGTCTCAGTCTATCCAACAGACTGTCAGTTTTAGAGTTAGGTGCAACAGCATTGAACGACATAGATACGTAAAAGTACATTGATAAAAATAAAGTTATCGAAATTATTTTAGAAATATGGTTGGATGTACGTTTTGTAACAATTCATTAAAAAAAGGATATGTTATGAAAATAATTCCGAAAGACACAGAACGCCGAATGAATTGGTTAAAGAGTAAATTGGACGTCGTCAAAAAATTCATCTGTATGTGAGGTAAAGTAATTTATTCTTTATAAATAATGTATTTAAAATATTAAAATAAAAATGTAACATAAAATATACACAGATTAATTATAATATCTGAAGACACGATAGTGTCTTGGCATTAAGTATATGTATAGTCATCACATTGGTTACGAATTTAATTCTTTCTCTTTTTGTCGTAATCTTTTATTATATATCATTGCATTGTGAGTCTAAATCAAATAATATGATAATTATGATATTTAATATATAATATTTTATGAAATGGTATATACATATATAATATTTTTCTGAATTTTTGATTTCTTTTATATTATTACAGATGCATTTTGCTCCTAAAATGTGGGAACAGAGAATGGATAATAAACTAGCGCATTTAATAGCGCAAATAATGTGCAATAAATAACGTTTTGTATAAAGTAATGTGCAATATTACAAAATGTACAATATTGCAATAGTACAATATAAATGAAATTTTATAATAAATAATATATGTAAAAGTTTTATTATTTTATATACAATATTTATTTATTATCATTTTTTAATTTGTCACAATTTTTGAGCATTTTTTAGCATGAATTCAAAATAATGCGTTTAAAAAACTGGAGGGAATGGCTAAAACATGGCGGACCAATCACAAGTGATACCCGTATGGCGTCACTCTGATTGTAGGCTCTCTACCAAAACCTACTTCGGAGTCAACTCTATTATTCGTATTTATAGTCAAGCTTATATTTAAGGCTTCCTTAAATTTATCTTTAGATACTCTACGAATTATTTTATTGGCTGTTGAACATCTAAAGATAAATTTATGTACAAGCTCTTACTATGAATACGGCATATGAAAGGGTTCCGCACAATAAAAGGAACAGGGCCCTAACAGCACAAACGTCGATATGTTGACTGTAAGTTGACTTTGCTAAGTCAGGCCTTGAGAGTCGATTGTAAATCGACTTTGTACAGATGTCCTTCCAATATCGCGACTTTAGGACGTCTAGTGCGATTTACGCTCACAAAGTTTAAATGTGGAATCATTTCGTCCTTGTTGTTTAATTATAGTTAAACAAGGATGAATGTTATTCATGAGCGTTGTGGGCATGAATCGGACGACAGCCTAGAATATTTGACTTAAAGTCGGCTTACAAGTCGACTTACAGTCGTCTTTAAAGTGAGACATTGTATGACTTAGAGACGTCTTCAAGTCGCCTAAAGTTGATTTACGGACGTCCATTTTTCAGACGTCTAGAAACTATAGTCGACTCAGAGTCGACTTAGAGTCGACTTTGTGCTATTAGGGGGAACAGAAAACAAAGAATAAGAATTTCAATCTATCAGAAATCATGTATTGTGGAATATACAGTTTTTGATAGGTTGAAATTCTTATTCTCTCTCAGCAAACGAGAATGGATTGAAATGAATTGAAATGGATTCAGATTTTCAAAAATATTGATTCATAAATGAATGCTTTTGAATTCTGAATGCATTTTTATTCATTTATAGGAATTGCATGGAGCATATCTCTATGCCTTTCAAAAATAATATTAGCTTTTTCTGTGCACACAATTATAAATACTGTTCAATTCAAAATTTTGAATAGGAAATGCAATTTTTCAATCCAATTGAATCTAATTGAATCCAACTGAATCCAATTGAATCCAAGTATTCGCTATTTAAAATACGCATTCGGATAGAAAAAAAATTTCAATCCATTTTAATTCATTCTTGTTTGTTGGGCCCTTGTTTGCTGTTTTCTGTTCCCTGTTCCTTTTATTGTGCGAAGCCCCTAACTTTTACGACAATATCGATATTGTTATGTGTCGTTTCGCAGCTTATTCATCATATAAAATATCTGCGTAACAACTGTTGGTAGGTGTAAAGACAAGTTACAAAATACTGCTGCTGGCCAAAAACAAGAAGAAAATTTCAACTCATATGATCGGCAAATTATTGGAGACATTCCTCGAGGTCACAATTCATATACAATAGAGTCTCTCTAAATTTAATTTCTGTAATCTTTGCATTCCTCACACGTACTTTTACAAACACTAATGTCATACCCCTTCCATGCCATAGTAGGTTGGACATGTAATTTGCGCGCGCATTTGCACCTAATTGTATTAGGTTCTCACAGTGTATGCAATGTAATTCCATAGGCAGATTATGTATAACTATTTGTGTAATGTATTTTTTTGTGATACATAATATGTGATACATATGTACATATGACTTGTTCCGTTAAGATTATGTACACTGTAGTACACTTTGACAGGTTAGCATGCGCAACTGCGTTCGCGCAAGTACGCGGTGATTGGTAGACTCGTGCTGTAGAGAGGGTACTCTACAATTTTGGCATTCCACTCTTGTCGCCTCATACGCTAAATTTAAAGAGACTCTACTGTAATTATAAATTATAACGATGCATGTATATTCGTTTTCCGGTTGTAAATCGGAAAGTGCAAGTGAAAAGAAATAACAAATTACATATGAAGAAAAAAACAATGGAAGAATAAAACAATGTTTAAAGTCCCATGAAGGGTTTGTATTTGTATTAATATAAAATTCACGCTTGGATTAATTTTTACCTTAAGTATCTAATATTTCTATAACTAATGCTTTAAAACAAATTTCTGTTCATTCGACAAATGTGGGAAGAAGTTAACGGTCGTAAAACGAAGTGGAAAACGAAATCTTTTGTGAAATAAAATGAAATAAAATACTTTTTTCTAATGGCGTAAAACATACAATAAAAGGTGACTTTAAAACCGACAGCAATTCCTCCTTACATGATAATGCAATATAAATATTTCTTTTTTTTACGAAACAAATATAATACTGAGCAGCATGTTAATTTTTCTTTCAAGTATTTTTTTATATTTCTGTATTAAGATGAGATAGATTTCTGTAAGATCAACATTGTAGATCTTAATGAGTTATAAAATTCTTTATCTTGTCATCTTTTCGTAAATCTTATACGAGTATTTTCCTTTTTATCTGCAAAACTAAATGGACCAGTTATTTTTTAAATATGATCATTGATCATTTTATTATTACTTTTTTACAAAAAGAAAATAATAAACGACAACAACAGTGGAGATTTGCTTATCAATAGTCTCTTTAGAAAATTCAAGAAAAGCCTACTCTGCCACTAAGTAGTAACAGAAAAAGAAGAAAATATTGTTTTAGACCAACCCATTGAAAACGCATATAGAATCAATGAATACATCATCATTATCAATTATTTCAGAGTCATTCGCATTAAAAACTGTATGATGACCTGAAACAAATCAAATTTCCAAATGTTGGTCTTATTCAAAATTAATGTTTCGGGACATGACGCAATGGCTGCGTTCAGCGGACTCAACAGTTGAGTGAGCGCTCGCCGTTATTGGTGTATTCTTTTAGATCATTTAATCAGCATTTTAGATCTGGAAGAATATATCAATAGCAGCGAGCGCTCAACTGTTGAGTCCGCTGAATGCAGCCATTTGTTCAGGATAATAATGCGGAGTGTATGATAGAAGTCATAGCAGTCATACGATCTTAAGTCGTAGAAAATTGATCAATCATAGTCGATTAATCTTCTCATATTCGACTGTAATTGATTAATTTTCTACAACTTAAGACTCTATGACCGCTATGACTTCTATTGTAGATTCCGCATAAGAGAGCGTTTATCGTAATCTATAAGAATTGACTAATCACAGTCGAGTATTCCCCTCTCATTCCATTGTAAGAAGGGAATACTCGAAGGTGATTAGTCAATTTTTACAGATTACGACATATAGTTACAGCCAATATAAACGCTCCTAAGGAGAACAACATACTAAATTTTCAGATAATTTTACCGAGAGCCAAAATTTATATGGTTGGTGTAGGGTCTTTTCTCTTTGCATTAATTTTCAGAATGTGATTATACGTAGTACAGAAACTATCTAGGTAATTATAGGAACTGCACAAACGGTGACAAATTCATATTAGTAAGCACTTTTTTAATAGAATTAATTGATTTAAATGCAATTATAAAATAAATCCGTTGAAAAATAATATTATCAACCATATTCAAAGAAAGATCCAAGAAACGTATGCTTTTGTTATTTTCAATTTCATGTAAATTGTAAACGACAATGAAAACCAGTAAAAACTCTATGTGATCAACTTGTTCACAAGGTGTAGCCAATACTATATCGTCTACATAGCGGTAATAAAATGATATCTTTCGCGACGTATGGAACGCCGACAGAAACAAATAAAATTCTTGTACGTAATTGCGGACACAGGTGAATTGTGATTACGTACAGGATGCAAACAGATAGGATCTACTGCTGCAAATGCATTTTCTATTCGCAGATTGTATTTGTGGATAGAACGGACAAGCTTACAATTAAAAACGGATAGAAATCCTGTCTGTTTCGGTCCGTTTTTCTTCGTTATTTTAACTTAGAGAAATCAGAAGTTCGAAGCTAAAAATTGACCAACCGTAGTCATCAATTTTTAGCTTTTGCCTTCTGATTTATGTTAACAGCTTTGTAGAAGACCCATAATATAATATCAGAAGTTGCTTTCCATTTACACCGATTCTCAAATAATTCTCACTTGTGATGTCTTAACTCAATTGAATGCGCGTTTCTTTTGCATTCTGACAAGTGAGATTCAACTGAGTTTTTACTCATAATATCACACAAGATCAAGACTGTATGCTTTAGTGAGTCGCGTAAACTTACTTCAAAGTGGAGTTATGAACTTGTATTAACATGTAATAATTTTTTACCAAAATAAGCAAGTAGCCCAGCAAACGAGAATGGATTAAACTAGATTGAAATTTTTTTCTATCCGAATGCGTATTTTAAATAGTAAATATTTTTTTGGATTTAATTGGATTTAATTGGATTAAATTAGATTCAATTGGATGCAATTGGATTGAAAAACTGCATTTCCTATTCAAAATTTTATTTATTTCAATTTCAAAATTTTTATTCACAATGTGTGCTGTGCACAGAAAAAGCTAATATTATTTTTAGATTGAAGAGCATAGAGATATGATCCATACAATTCCTATAAATGAATAAAAATGCATTCAGGATTGCATGCATTTTAACATTCGTGAATCAATATTTCTGAAAATCTATTTCATTTTAATCCATTCTTATTTGCTGGGAGTGACGTCATTAATCTGAGAATAAAATATTCAGCTCACTTCAGACTCTGTTTCTCTTATGTGTAAATAGAAAGCAACTAGAATTTGGCAATTTTTTGGAGGAGATATATCCATTAATCCTTTTTCCAAAGCTTTGACAAAATTTGTATTATTCCATACTCCTCCATCACTGGTCTAGTTTCCACCGAGGGTTTAAACCGGATCAAAATGTAAGAACCAACCAACTACAATCGAACATTCCCCTGTCGTTCAACTGTAACAGAGGAATACTCGACTGTAATTGGTTGATTCTTACATTCTGATCCGGTTTACCGATGAAAACCCTCGATGAAAACTAGGCCACTGATATTACATGGAACGCGATTTGCGCGCGATTTGCGGCACGGGCTAGTGACAAACTCACATTAGTATGAATTTTTTAAAATATATTAACTTATTTTTATGCACATTTATCGATGCTCTTACTTTTTTAACAGATTTAATTAATAATTGCGTTTAAATCAATTAATTCTATTAAAAAGTGCATAGCAGTGTATAGTAATGTGAGCCGCAAATATATAACCGCAAATTGCGCTCCATGTAATATCAGCGAAAGAAAGGCGGTACGTGATACGCGGTTTCCTAGTTGCCTAGTTAGTTACTATTAGTTACTGTATTGCGTACCGCGTACCGTGCTCCATGTAATCGCACCCTGAGAGATAGAAAATGTATATTTTTGTCCTGCTCAGTTTCAACTTTTCTTCTTTTTACGCATATGTCAAAAAAGGATAGAAGAGAATAGAAAGATATTTCTGTCCTTTAGATCTTGCTCACAGTTCGATGTCCATATTCCCCTTCCATTATAAATTCTATGATATTACGCAACTGCGTGCGCAAAAGTTATTCTGCTAAAAATTATTAAGAAATACGGAACGCTTGTGATTGGTTCTCCTCTCGTTTTACGCTATTCCGCTGCATGGGTTTGCACCCTACGAATTCAAGGTATCAATCATAAAACTTTTTTTTCTAAGATGAAAAGTGAAAAGTGAAAAATTTCTCCATTAAGGGGATGCTGGAGCTGTCTGTATTACCGACAAAACTATTCCAAATTTGGTAGTAGTAACATTTTTCATTTATTTCTTATACTTATTATATATCGTTGTGTCTCGCTTAAATGCTGTCCTTATCTAACATATTGTAACGCCATTAAAAGCTCGACATCTAAACACAATTATTGCTACTAGACACAATTATTACTTTGTTTACCATTCCGAGTTTTCGCTCAGCATTCGTATACACATATTCATTCCCAAATCGATATGAATCTTTCTTTTGAAGCTTTTATGTCCGTGTGTTCTAAAGATCGTCTAATTCTAAAGATTAGAAAAATATAAAGAGTAAGTTGAACTGAGATTAAAGTTAATCTATTGGTGAAAATAGACATTAATCTTAGTTTCATAAACTCAGTATTGTTTGTGCACGTCATGCGCTATCGTGTGCACTATCGTGTGGTCCATACGAGCTATAAAACTTTTATATTAAGAAAATCATCTACGTCAGATGATAGTTCTACGAGTTGAAAAAATGTATATAAGTTTTTAACTTTTTTTCTGATTTTAGTACAAAATATATTGCATCACACCCAAATTTTGCATCTACTTTAATCGTGTAAAAAGATTTTTGATTCAGTAAATTCAATAAATTTATATCAACCTGTGAAACACAACAATTTGGTCACTCCAGCATCCCTTTAAACCCGTATCAGACTACCGACTCTGCAAGCCAACCCGACTGCCAACTCTAACTACCGATCAATCACATTACAATCTTATTGTAATTGGTCCATTATTAGGTCAGTAGTCAGAGTTGATAGTCGGGTCGGTTTGCAGAGTCGATAGTCTAATACGGGCTTTAAGGGGATCCTAAAGTCGTCTGTATTACCGACTAAGAATCTAAATTGTCCTAATACTTACTTAGAGACTTAAGTTGTAGACGTAAGTAACGCACAAGCTTTCACATATGACGTACATCTTATTGCCATGTCTCTAAGAGATGATTACGTTTACAATTTAAGTCTAAATAAGTGTTACGACAATTCTTGTGCTCAGACTCTAAAGCATATAATTTTTGTATAATAAATACTTTTTTTCTCTTTCACAGATTCGAAGATCCTTTTCCAAGATCAAAGTACAATGTATACGCCGTGTTTGTGAGATGGAGTTTATGCCGAGAACGACAAAAAATTTCGAAATTAATATATTTTTTACCATTTCTTAGGCTGGTATTCATAGTCGATTCTTATATTTGAGGCGTTTTAAGTACAGTCTTAAGATGTTATAAGCCAGTCAGAAAGTCGTATTAGCATCTTAAATCTTAAGACATTACTTAAGGCGATCTTGAAAGAACGGACTATGAATATCCTTAGTGTAACATGACATTTCAAACTATCAAATAGTAACATTTGCTTGATATGAAAATTTTACAATCTCCACTTACGAAATAGTAATTCACAAACACATAGTTTACAGAAACAAATAAGAGTTCTTAGAATTAGACTTAGACGCTTTATCGTGACGAATTTATTGTACGAAAATTGACACGAATATGTCACAAGTTGCGTGAGATATTGGTATAGTATAGAAAGCCTATAATCAGAGCGCCATACGGATATCACTTGTGATTGGTCCGCTATGTTTTAGCCATTCCCTCCAGTTTTTAAACGTATTATTTTCTAAATTTTGAATTCATGCTAAAAAATGCTCAAAAATTGTGATAAATTAAAAATGATAATAAATAAATATTGTATATAAAATAATAAAACTTTTACATATATTATTTATTATAAAATTTCATTTATTTTGTAATTATGTTACTATTGTAATATTATACATTTTGTAATATTGCACATTATTTGCGCTATTAAATGCGCTAGTTTATTATCCATTCTCTGTTCTTACATTTTAGGAGCAAAATGCATCTGTAATAAATGAAATAAAAAATTCAAAAAAATATTATATATGTATATACCATTTCATAAAATATTATATATTAAATATTGTAATTATCATATTATTTGATTTAGACTCACAATGCAATGATATATAATTGAAAAGATTACGACAAAAAGAGAAAGAATTAAATTCGTAAACAATGTGATGACTACATATACTTAATGCCAAGACACTACCGTGTCTTCAGATATTATAATTAATCTGTGTATATTTTATGTTACATTTTTATTTTAATATTTTAAATACATTATTTATAAAGAATAAATTACTTTATCTCACATACAGACGAATTTTTTAACGACGTCCAATTTACTCTTTAACCAATTCATTCGGCGTTCTGTGTCTTTCGGAATTATTTTCATAACATATCCTTTTTTTAATGAATTGTTACAAAACGTACATCCAACCATATTTCTAAAATAATTTCGATAACTTTATTTTTATCAATGTACCTTTACGTATCTATGTCGTTCAATGCTGTTGCACCTAACCCTAAAACTGACAGTCTGTTGAATAGACTGAGACCGTATATCTCTTTCTCTCTCGCAGAATTTCGCTAAAACATGGCGTCATCTCTCGTATGGCGCCACTCTGATTATAGGCTCTTTAGTATGGTAATATATAAAAACATGTTGTGGGAATAAGTGACTCAATAATTGTCAAATTCTCAAGACAAGCCCACGCTTGTCGTGTGATGTGATATGAGGTGTAATGATCGATACTTTTCTTGTAACTAATAATGATGAATTTTATTACTCGAATTCGAATGAATATGACCATAGAGGATGAGCGTCATAATCTATCTGTCTTCTTATTGTACTCTGACGCTGCTTGTAGGCAACTCGTAACTTACAAAATCCCTAGGCTTTCTACACTCGCTGCGCTAGTGAGGTATTGAGAACGTCAATTTTGTTCCCTACAATGTCGATGCGCGGTGCGACCTCTGGTGACTTCGTCGGAGTTCGAGCTTCGTTTTAACTTCACTTTTGGCCAATATTACATATGTCCGTTTTTTTGTCGTATGTACATACGACGAATTTTTCAAGCTTTTATTAATTGGCTGCAAGAAAGGATCTCGGACCTCTTTGTCCTATAACCAATCGACAGACTTGAAAAATTTGTCATATATGACAAAAAACGGTCGCATGTATTGGCCACTTTCTATCCTAGGGATAAAGTTTCATGATTGATACCAGTATGAAATAGTACAATCTAGAAAATTCTCAGCACTACCAAAGCGCTTGTAATGTGTGCATTGATTAAATCAGAATTTTCTCTGCAGTCTACACTGGTCTACACGCTACATGCGTAACTCAAAACGCACCTTAAATATATCATGAATGAATAATTGGAATGATGCTTGATTTTTTTATCAAAAATAAAAATGCGTGTTTAGATTGTTTATTATATATCAAGTCAGTAGAAAATTTCAGTTCTATAAATTATATTAATCTGTACATCTTTTATTTTCATATTTATTAAAACATTGTTCTGATATATCCAACAAAAAGACAATAGAAAATTTATTAAATTCTAATTTCAATTAGAAAAACATATAAATGTTTGTTAGTTAGTCGAGAATACTTTATTTCCATATATATATATTTTTTCTTTTTTTAATTATCTTCCTCGGATATATCTTCTTTATCATTCTCGTCTATAGCTTTGCCATTCTGTTCGATATTTTTGCTGTTTTGTTCGGCTCCTTCGCCACCACTAAAATCACCTTCTAATCCTTCTACCTCTTCTTCATCATCACCATCAACCTCTGCATTTTCAAGTTCCGCTCGTTCCATTTGTCGCGCTAATTCTGCCTCGTCCGTCGCAGTAACGACTTTTGGCTAATATTGTAGAAAAAAAAACAGAAATTTCTTTATTATAATATGCAAAATATTAGATGAACATTATTTATGCATGAAACTTACTGCCATTTGTACGTTGAATACACCTCCAAGTGACATTATTTTATTCTGTATGACTTCGATTGCATCGCTTAATGCCTTTAAACCATCCTGTTTTTCTGGAGTAGATGTCGTCATGACTGAAAATCACCATATAAGATATAACATCATGATTTTTAATATATGATTTGATATATTGATTTGAAAAATAATATAGAATATATACCATATAATGGAGGAGCAATTAAATTAATTTTTATAGGAAGTTCATCAGTGGAAAGAGCTAAACCTGCTTTTAATGCAGTCTTAACAGCATCAATGCCTTCATAACCATAACAAGCCACTTCTACATCTGCTCTAATTTTAACCGCTTGCGAAGTAAGTTTTCGCTTAATATTATTTAGTAACACTTCTTTCGTATGTTCGTCCAAACCACACTCTGCTAAAATGGAGGGATCCCTAAAAGTGTTTATATTCATAAATATATCTCCAGAGATACATGTAAATATATTTTTTTCAAATAAAAAAGATATAAGTAAAGAATAAGTAAAGAAGGATAGAGACTAGATTTTGGTATCTAATTTAAAAAGTAAATTTTAAATATATCTTCTCGTTACATAAATTACTGTTAATTAGTATTGACGTACAGTTTATATAACTAGGAGATATATTTAAAATTTATACACAAGTATTATTGGACACCAAAAAGTAGCCTCTATTTGACCTTTCTTTCATTGATTTATTTATATAGCGATCTAACTTATTGCAGTTATTAATGCAGTTAGATTTTGCTTACAATACTGATTGTTTGAAAAAATCATAAGCAGATGCCTTCTGTTTCTTGTATTTTTCTTCAAAGTGCCAGGCTGTTTTCTGATAGAGTTCCTCAAGCTGATCATCATTATCATAGTGCAACAGCTCTGCTACGTGTCTTAAAATTGAATTAACAGCTTTAGCCTTAGCATATCTCTCTGTGCATTTTTCCACATCCTCAGCAGACACACGACGCTTACTCAGATCGATGTAACCTAGAATCCATAATTAATACATTTCATTACGAATAATGAGAATTGTATAATTGAAAACTTATGTAAATGATTTAATTTTCCACTAACTGCACTTGATTCTCAATATAGTTTTTTCTGTTGATTTTTTATTTGAACGAATAAAATATCTTCAGTTACCTTTTTCCTTATCTACACGAATAACAACAACTGGTTCAGTTTTGCCTACTCGGATAAGTTTGTTGATAGACCTAATACGTCTTCTAGAGAGTTCAGAGAGCAAGATCATGCCTTCAATATTATTGTACTCCAACAGATGAACGTATGCGCCCATTTCAGCTATACTGCGTACATTTACCATCACCACATCTTCCACTTCTGGATACTTTTCTTTATAAAATCGACACGATAGTACCATGTTTTGCTAAAAACATGCAAGATTGTACAATGCAGTGACATTAAAAATAACATCCTGGTAGTAATAAAAAATACAAGAAATATTTTAAAAATATATCGTCGACAATTTTGTGAAATTTTCATCAAAATTTATTTAACCTCTTATGGACGGAGCCGCCTGGCGATAAAAAGGTTTGAGTGACTATTTGCGAAAATGCGTTCATAAAAGATTAAGCTGCATTCCAAAACGTCCTGTCTGTGGAAAATTTTCTTCAAAATATATAAGTACACGTAACATGCAATATTGTATTGAGTAAAATTTTCCTCAAAGGGGATATTTTGGAATGTAGCATTAAAAAATATAAATAAGAATATGTTAACTTGAAGGTTAGTGAATCCTGAAAAGAGTTGATAAAATATAGCCGTTAAAAGATATTCTGATTGTTACCTAAATAATTAATACTTGCGCGAAGATAAAATCCTCCCTTTATCCTTACAAATGGCTTAAAACTGCAAAAAGTTTCACTACGGGAAACTTGTCAATAATCCATGTGCAAACTCGTCTAAAAGTCTCTTTCATCAACGACACTAACTTGACTAACTCCGATTAACGCATAGGCATGCATAGATTGCATAGACATATAAGATAGACTCAGCATCCATATACTTTTCACATAGGGTAATTTTTACCAAGCTCCAATTAGCTTAGGGCAAAATGACACGGTCCGGAATAGGAACCACGGAATACAGAATGCGTCATTGAAGCAACCAATCAGCGCTATTCTGCACTTTTCCATCACGCAAGTTTTATGTGCTATGTTCACATGATGCGTCAAAGATCCAACATGAATATAATTTGAAAACTACTAACTTCATGTTAATAATTTGTTTATTAAAATAAAATATAATTTTTCAAATTGTAAAAACAATTATCACTGTTGTAGTATTTAATGTTTTACAATTAATATTTACAATTTCATGACAATTTTTTGAACTGCTTTAAAATAATTTACTATCATTTTTCCGCATCGTGTGAACATAGCACACAAACTGGCGTGATGGAAAGTGCAGAAAAGGGCACACTGAAATCGCACGTAATCATCATTATTTTTTTTATCTTTGTATCTATATTTAAGAACTCAGATTTTGTCATTTTGCTTCATTCGTCTCGACATTATGCAATTCCATCATATCAATCAGTATCAAATTATTTTAACCTCTCAAAATACAACCAATCGCAAACGTTCCGCAGTTTGTTAAAGCACTCTTTCAAGCACCAATCACAATAAGTATATTTTAATTGTTTCTAATAACAAATATATATATGTATTAATTGTTAAAATATCTCCAATATTTTGCATATATACTATAATAAATAATACTTTATCATGCTGACAGATTCATATGCTTTCGCTAGATTGAGGTTATTCCGTTCCGTCAAAATTTTTCTCATCGTGTGAAACACAGCTACGAAAAAACATAACGGAATTGTTCTGATTGGTTAACCCTGATCATTTATTTTTTCCGTTCTTTTTCCGTTCCGTTATTTCTCACTCCATGTGACTGCACCCTTAGGTTTCAAGAAACACAATTAACACAATCAATCCCCAGGAAAACGGACTCTGAGGGTGAAATCACACGGTATTGAAAAGGACTGCGAAATAGAGAACGCGTCATTGAAACAACCAATTAGCTATTCGGAATAACGCAGAATAACGCTGATTGGTTGCTTCTATAACGCATTCTCTATACCACAGTCGTTTTCCACACCGTGTGATTTCACCCTAAGGAAAACAAGTCTATCGTGTGCCATGTACTTTAGTCTATAGGTCTGTGTCTTTCTTGTTGGAAGGTATCTGTCTTAACCTCTAAAATTTCGAACTTTAACGCTTGTTTTGTAAGGTCAATCGCCTCCTTTTTCGAATTCTTTCGTTCTGAGTAAAGGCACGTTGAATGAGTACATTTTTATTAAGAGGTGAGAAGAGTATTCTATAAATATCCAAATTTTATATAGCAGAATGACTGTACGTTATATTTTAACACAAATTTCTTTCCAATTTTATTTAAAGATTTTGAAAGGTATTTGCATAAATATTATTTGCACGTGAAAAAATAGCATATAAGGTAAAAGTATACCATAATAGGTATACTTTTAATAACATAACATGATTCTCGCAATGATTCAAAGGCTTGTGATATCGAGCTGCAGAGGTAAAATTGACATTGATACATATCGAAGAATTGTACCGAATTTGAATATTTTGCGAGAAAGGACAGCAGTGATAAAAGCAGAATTTTCTATATATCACATGTGCATAACTCACAAGAAACATTTTTACAATTCTACAATCTACTTGGATAAAGTTAACCCAAAAGAAAATAGAATTGACATCGTAGATAATGTATCTACGTTTCAAATAAAAAAAAGATCATCTAGAAGAAATAGAGCCATAATAACTGACGACAAGATTCCAAAGCTTAATGTAAGTTTATTGTGTAAAGAATTAGAATATTGCTTTAATTTTACAATCCTGTAATAAAAAAAATAAGAGAAGATGTATCATCTCTATACTTAAAAAATGATATAAAACATACAACTAAAAAAACATGATTTTTTTAGTTGTACTGTATATGAGTTAAATAAACATCATTCTGTTAATTATAAAAAATGAACTAACTTAATAAACCTAAATGGACTAACTCAATTCATAAAGAAATATTAAAATTGTCACAAACAAAAGATGGTTGTTTTAAAAGATTATTCAAAAAAAGTATGAAAATTAAAGATTAAAGATTAAGAATATCTTTCTGTCAATATTATTTGATAAGGCAATAATTTTCTATCAAGTTAAAAAATAGGTTTTCTCTTTTGTGAAATTTAATTTTTTCAGTTGTCATTTTTAAAATAAAGGAGTAATATGTATAAAAGAAATTTCTACGTTAGGAATGGACTGTGAAAGCATTAGCCACTGCCGAGGAATACAATTTGGAAACTTTAGCTTATGGATTATTGGATCAACAGTTATACATTCCTAGTAAAATCTCTACATCAACTAGTCGTAAGTATCTTTATAACTGAATTTTCTGGACATTTCACATTTTTATAAAATGATGCAAGCAATTGCATGAGATTTCATGAGATGTTGTAATTATTCGAAATGAATGTGAATTTTTGCACATCCGAATATATGCTGTATTATTCATAATTTAATTCACTTATTAGTCATTTGTGAGTAAGTATCGACATTTAGACATTTATCGGTCACACTTATGCATATAAAGAGCAGACAAAGGATTATCCCACCCTGAAATTTTCAAAAAAAATCAAAATTTTTTGCTTAAATCGATAGTTTAGGGTCTTAAGAATATAAAATTTTTTATCCAAAAGTGAAATTCCCAATATTAACGAAGATACAGTTGATTATGTCGAGCGATGCACAACAATTGGTGTCTCTACGACGCCGTTAAACTGTTCCGTCATTATTTGACGTTATAGTTACTTATCTGTACTGTAGATGACGTTGACACACAATTTTAATATAGATTATACACCGATTTCGGTTAGAATTCAGTGCGTCCGTGTACTTAAAATATGACGAAAAGCGATTGTTATTGAAACTTTAACCATGTTTTTCTCAGAATAGTGTTTTCAAAAACAGTGGACACCAGAACTACCACAAAATTAATCCAAATGCTTTGAAATTTGGTTCAGTTATTGTCAATTGAATTATTTAAAGAAATATCTAATTTTTGCGATAATTTATATACTTTTTTTGTTATCCACATTTTATGTCAAATTTTTACGTGAAAATGAACTTTTTTTTCACACCTGTACCATTTTTACATTTTTCAATATTTTTAAATTCTGTTGGATATTTCTCTAGCAAATTCAATGCAGATTAAATATAATTTTTTAATTTTTGGCTACGGCATATCTTGGATCTGCTCTGCTGTCTTCCGTGGAGGCCTTCATCATATATAGAAGGCCTCCAAAAAATATGCTGTAACACTGTCATTTTGTTTTTCAGAATTATAATTTTTATACATTTTGTACATCAAAATACAAATAACAATATAAAACAATTTTTTGTATCATTTTTTTGTTTTTTAATGATACCTCTCAAAGTAAGGTATTATTTTGAGGGTGGACTAACCTCTTAATTAGAATCATTAGTATTATTATGATTGCGTGTTTATATAATAAAGAAGTTTCGTATAAAATTCTATTTAAAAAATAATTGACATATCTGTCAATCATCATTTCGTTAAGGTAGTTCTTTAGTAATCGTAGTAATCGAGTCTTCACGAAAGCTATGATTTTGAATACAGTCGCGTTGCGAGATACAGATTACTAAAGTCATCTATTGGAAAAATAATGGATTTCTTTTTACTACACCTAATATTTATAATTATTTTACTAATTTCTCATATAAGAGAGAATTATAATAATTATAATTAATATTTACACTTAACTTGAAGTGTTATTCAATATATAGCTATCAATGATCTCCACAAGCTTGACAGCTTCTCATAAAGTAAGCGAGAGAACCAATCAGGAGATCGATTCTGTATCTTGGAACGAGGTGAAAATTATAAGTGAGCGAATTTACTAGAATTCTAATAATTTCATTGGTCAACATCTAGTAAATTTGCTCACTTGTAATTTTCACCTTGTTTGAAGATACAGAATCGAATCCCACTGTCGCGGAAAAACGACAACAATAAAAAAACTTTGTTGTTACGAGTATCGACTTAACATCTCCTTTTTTAAAAAGGAATCTCGCTTTGCGTGCTAAATTGAAAACAGAGAAGGATCTTTTAGCTGTGATAGATTTCCTAACCTGAACGGTTGTCAACTGTAACGATTAGTATCTCTGTTCGCGCAGGTTCATGGAACAGAGCGACTTTTTTCTACCAGATTCGTTTATTTCATGAAAAAAAAAACGCGTCGATTGGTATATTTTTTATCTATTTTTGTATACGCTGAACTGAACAATTACCACCAATTTTACAAAATCATGTAATAGATTAAGCATAATCGAATATAATGATCGTCATAATTTTTATTACTAATATCTCAAATCTGTGATTGTAAAGAATGCTTTATTTTTTATTGCAAGCCAAAATAGACATTGGGTTTATGTATTGGTATAATACAGGTCCAAACTAGCTGGTAAGCCCTATAATATAACAAGCTCTGTATTTATATACAGTATTTTGTAAAGAAATATCAAAAATGAATTGCGACTTTTAACTAGAAATACAAAAGAAATAGTAGTATGCTTCTAATACTTAGAAATTAGAAGCTCACAGTTCAGTTTGGAAGAATGAAGGAAGACAAACAAGCAACAATGAAATTGCCCATTCCATTGGATTTACCAAAAGAAGAATTAGAAGACTTAGTCGATAAAGCAAAGGATTGGGCGCTTATACATGGAATATGTTTGAGATCGAAAAAAGTTTTTGATAGAAATGTCTTGCAATTCGCACCGTTTACACTTTTTCCATCACCGTTTCCCCGAGAGGAATTCTATAACGCCTGTGATATTCAAATCATTTTGAATATACTTATACATAGAGTAGCTCATGATTATGATTTTTTGAAAAATACTTTGCGTGAGACTATAAAAGTTGACGATTTTACTAAAAACTTATTTAATATCTATAAGATTATTCACAAGGAAGGTGTTGCTCAGAAAATATCTCTTGGCATATTACGCTCAGACCTAATGTTAGACACAAGTTGTCCCAAAAAAGATATTAAAATGCTCAAATCTCACTGCTGCTGGAAGCAAGTTGAGATAAATACAATTGCTTCTGGATTTGGTTGGTTAGGACCTGCATCTATGCAGCTACATAAGTTTGTCTTGCAGGAACTTGGCTATACGGCTGAACTGAAAAATCTTCCTGAAAATAATGCTCTACAAGCACTTTGTTCTAGTCTCATAGAAGCATGGAATTTATACGGCAATCCACAGTATGTTTGTAATTTCTATAAATATCTATTTTTAATCTTATAATTTATTGTTTATTTAATCTCAAATTCAATGATTATTACATTATTTTATATTATCTATATTGTTTGAATATTATTTCGATTTTCTCATATTTAAAAGCATATAATTGTTTGCAGAGCAGTTATTTTGTTTGTTATTGAAGACACTACATATAATATTTGCGATCAGCGCTTTCATGAATATGAAATTCGTAAGCAAAATTCAGACATAAAAGTAATTCGCAGAAATTTAACGCAATTAGTGACTACTGCAAGATTAGGTCCCAATAAGGAGCTAATAGTAAGTAGTTATGTCGTAGCAGTAGTTTACTACAGGTGCGGTTATGAGCCTGGTCAGTATCACACTCAAAAAGAATGGGACGTAAGGTTGCTGATCGAGAGGTCATTGGCAATCAAATGCCCGAGCATTCAATATCATTTAGCTGGTACAAAGAAAGTTCAACAAACTCTTGCAAAGCCCGGTATGGTTGCACGTTTCTTAAAAGATGAAAAAACTGCAGCGAAAATCAAAGAAGTATTTACTGGTAAGTAATTGTTTTCTAATTTATTGAAATAATTTACAGAAAGATTGTTACTGATATTAATATTAATGTATTACAACATGATATTCTTATTTAGCTACGTGCATGTAAAGTTAAATTATATGAACAAAGATATATGATTTTTTATTTCAGGTCTTTATCCGCTGGATTTTGATGAATTTGGAAATGCTGCTGTAGATATGGGTATTTCAAACCCTCATTGTTTCGTGTTAAAGCCACAGAGAGAAGGCGGTTGTAATAACTTGTATGGAACAGATATCAAAAATTTTCTAGAATCTGTAAAATCTAAACAAAATCGAGTAGCTTGGATTCTTATGGATCGAATTTATCCACCAGTGCACAGAAATTATGTTGTGAAATGTGGAAATGGAAATATGAATTTAGAGATGAAAGAACTAGTCTCAGAGTTAGGTATATTCGGTATTATCATTGGAGATAATAAGAATATTATAATAAATAAACAGGCTGGTCATATGTTAAGAACAAAATTATCCACTGATAATGAAGGTGGTGTGGCTACTGGTTTAGGTGCTTGCGATAGCCCATTTTTAATTGACTGATATGTGAAATTAATTCTATCGCTTGCAACCATGCACTTGCTATGCAGTTATATCATATTATATATATCATTTCTTTCTTGAAATAATAATACTAATATTTTTACTCAAATTCGATATTTTTATTAAGATTTTGTACATTTGTAAATATACACATACACATATTCATATACAAATATATGTACAAATATATTGAAATAAAATGCATTTACTTATATAGTAATTAAAACTTTTGTTTCATTAAAATAAATAAGATCCTTCCCACTGCTTCCAAATTATAAAATTTAAAATTAAATTTGTTCTGTATTTTGAACATTTGTTCTATTTTTTTTTTTTTTTGCAGCTTTACCTGATGTTATACATGCAGTGGCCAAATATGAAGTGGGACATGAACCACGAGAGATCTTTTTCTTCCGAGAAGGTAGCATTGTTATGTGGAATATTTCTGATCTCGAATGTGGCAACGTATTGCAATTTTTGAGACGTTACGAGCAAAATCGTTACATAGAAGAATTGGTTCAAACCGAAAGCGAGTTAATGAATTATACTTATGCGGATTCCGGGTATCTCTATTTTTTTGTTACTAAATACTTTTATGTTCACGGACTGCACGTATAAAATAAACTGTGAAAAACTTGAACAAATATGAGTGCTTAAAAAAATTCAGTAATTCTCGGAATCTAACAGGAAAAAGAGTCACTTGAAGGATGGCGATATTATCCTGGCACAGGAAGCAGGAAATTTGGATAAGTACACATTTTCCAATGCCATGGCACAATCTGTTAAGTTAGGCATATGGGAGGCATCGTTAAATCGTTATGTCGATTCAATTGAATTTGTTACGGAAGATCTAAAATTTGGTAAGAAGATTCAGATGACGCAGCACGAGGTGTTGAGAAAACAGGGTGAATTGTTCGCTCTCAGACACCGTATCAATTTAACGTCGGATCTGTTGGATACACCTGATTTCTATTGGGAACGAGACGATTTGGAAAGTTTGTATCAACAAACCTGCGGATATTTTAGCATCGCGAAACGTACGAAAGTAAGTATTTGATACACATTTTGTTGACTTCTGTTATATATGTTTCTAGCTTTCGTAAAATATTTATTGGTTACGTAGGTGATGAACGAGAGATTAAATCACTGTTTGGAACTGGTAAGCATCTTGTCGTCGCACTTGAGCGATCGTCATCACGTACGTTTGGAATGGATGATTATCATACTTATTATGGTAGAGGTCGCTTTCGAAGTTTTGCATTACATCGATCGGTATCTTGTAAAATAATGACCTAATAATAATAAATAATACCGTATACAAAAGCTGGATAATAATCTATGTATATTATGTATATATTTCTTATATAATATATATTACTGATATAAGACAGGGATGTCCGTTGAGTTCTTTGTTATTTAATATACTGGCAGATCTGGAGGAAGAGATGGAAAAAATTAAATGGGGGGGGGGAAGTGAAGCTAGGAGACAAGAAGGTATATGGTTTGGCTTACACAGATGATGGTTTTACTGGCGGAGGCTGAAGGGAGCATGAGGAATATGATAGACAGATTAGAGAAGTGAAAGGCAGGGATTGAAGTTCAATAGAGAAAAAACTAAAATAATGAGATTCAGGAAAAGGGGTAGGAGCAATAAGGTGAACTGGAGATGGAAGAGTAAGGTGATAGAAGAGATAAAGAAGTTCAAATATCTGGGATATACGTTACAAAGGAATGAGGGGCAGAAGGTGCATGTAAAGGAAAGAGTAACGAAAGCGACGGCAGTGATGGGACAAGTATGGAGGATTGAGAAAAGGAGATTCAGTATAATTGGAAGAGAAGGATATGGTTATTTGACGCGTTGATATGGGCTATGATGAATTATGGGGTGGAAATCTGGGACTGGAAAGAGAGGAAGGGGGTGGAGGAATTGCAGGATAAATATTTAAGGTGGGTGTTAGGGGTGGAGGGAAAGACGCCAAGCTACATGATAAGGGAAGAAATGCAAAGGTAAGAGGAAAGGAAAAAGGGCTTGGGCATTTGAAGAGAGATTGAAGGGGGGAGAGGGGAGTTTTTTGGCACAGTTATGTTTAGAGAAGATAAGGGATAATGTAAGGAATGGGAAAAAGTGAGAAGATTGGGAGAAAGGAAGGGGACAATATTTCGAGGACAGAGGGCTGGAGTTGGAAAGCTGGCGAAGCCTGGAGGGAGGGTTTAGATTCGAAGAGAAAAGGGATAGGGAATGCAGAAGGAGAAAAGATGGGAAAAGATAAGGAAAGCGAAATATAATAGGTGGTATGGATGGATAAAGGGAGAAGGGATTCCGGCATATTTAAGGAAAGGATGAGGAGAGAGGAGATGTAGGAGGATAGCTAGGTTTAGATTAGGGAATGAGATGAAGGAAGAGAGATATTGAAAAGGAGAGGAGGAAAAGAAGTGTAGGCTATATGGGAATGGGGTGGAATCATGGGAGCATGTATGGAAAGAGTGTAGGAGTTGGAGTGTAGGGTATGAAGGGAGTTGGCAGGAGATTGTAGAATTTTGGGGAAAGAGGGTGAGGGATGGATGAGAGGTAGGGGAAGAAAGGAAGAAAGTGGAGGAGAGAGGGAGTTAAGGAATGAGGGGAAGGAGGGTGAAGGATGGGGGAAAGAGAAAAAGAGTAAGAGGGAGAAGGAGTGAAGAAGGCTCTGCGGGGAGGATTGATGAATTATTGTAGTTTTTGAGAATGAAAGAGGTGAAGATATTACAGCGGAAGCGGAAGTCTGGGCACAGGGAGGGAGGAGAGAGAGAGAGAGAGAGAGAGATACTTTAAAGTATCTAGTTAAAATAGGATAAGTTAATAGGATAAGTAGTATAAGATAGGTTAAGTTAGGATAAGAGTGGGTGTAGATAATAGTATAAGTGTTATTGTATATATTTGTAACCTCAAGGAGATGCAATAAAGATTTAACTAACATTGATATATTCTAATCTAAAATTCGTCTCTTTAAGTTTTTACAATTCGTATTTTAATCATCAACTAATTACCTTTTGAGCAATACGAATGTTTTATGACATTGATCTTTCTTAAAGGGATACTAAAGCCACATGTTTTACTATCATATCCATCGGTGAAAAATCTCCGAATTGGATTTACGGATTGCAAATTTAGTACATAAATTAAAGTACGCACAAACAGGACCTCAACTGCACTGGATTTCATGAGAAAATCGAAAAAAAATTAAAAAATTCACTTTTGGCTCATGTAGCTGTCACCTCAGGTATATATTTGTTTGATATAAGAATTTTAGAGTCCATATCTTCTTCTATTCCCCTTGTATGAATTTCCCTATCATAGTATCATAGTACCATGCCTTAATTTGATCTTACGATCTAGCTTAGAATCTCTTCGGGGATAGAGATTCGGCTTAAGCTTCAAAATAAAACTCAGATTACTTTAATTCTAATCTAGAGTCATCTAGTTCGAACGAATATATAGACTCCAGCCAGCCGTATTTATCCTTTTTAGAGGCGAAAGATCATATATATAATTAATTTTACAAAAGAAATCATGGCCTAAGATTATTTTTGTTAACAAAAATCACTAAAAAATTAATGGCTTTAACATTAACCTAAGCAACTATATAATCGATTGAAAAAGGGAAAATTTCAATAGAAACAAGAGACTATATCAATTCCAATCTGATCTAGGGATTAATGTTAGGACAAATTCAAAAAAATGTGATTCAGATATCCACAAGTACAAACTGGGTCATTTTTATAGCCTATCTTAAATAAAAAGCGTAGCCCGTTATTAATCTCACCGCTAAAGTAAAGTCCCCTCTGTCAATTTTCCTTTTGCTGAAAAGTCTTAAATCAATATCAGGAATCAATTCTATAAAATATCTACCTTTATTAGAATTAAGACTGTTAAAAAAAGATTTATCCAATTCATCAAGAATTTCAATACGGTTAGAGATTAATTGTATGAAATTAACTTTGTTCAATCAATGTCAAACCAGAGGTTGCCGCTGATTTGGCTAATTTGTCTGCCTCTTCATTGTTTCTAATACCTACATGAGGGCACTACGAAAAACAAATATTTGTATTTTGTTCTTCGTATTGGGAACTATAAATTTTATTTTGGATCATATATTAATGGACATAATCTAAATTTCTTGGGGTAACCGGATTGTATAGCCCTTAAACTACTGAGAGAATCTGTACAGATGTTCGCAAATTTAATTTCGTTTACCAAGATGTAATCAATGGCCTTCGAAATTGCCCAAGCTTCTGCCTCAAAGGAACTGGACAAGTGATTCAACTTATATCTTATATTATAGTTAAATTTTGGGATCCTACGAGGCTATTATTATTTAGAGTTTTGATTTTAGATCCATCGATATAAATATTTTTTGAGTTGGCTCTGAAAACCGTCAGGTTCGAGGAAGCCCTATTTGGATTATCACACTCTTTAGTTAATATACCGGAGTCAAAATCAATTGAAATCATAGAGGCACCCTGATGCAGCGAGTAGACGAAAGTCTGTACGTACCAAATATAAAGGGAGTGTTTCAAAGGTTTCATTCCATATAAAGAGGATATTTCTTTTTGCAACTTTACCTGACGAAGATAACGTTGATATGTTAATCAATTTATTAATGATCCTATGATGCTTTAACTGAACTTACACTTGAGTAAGAAACCCTTAGACAACTTATTAATCATATAAATATAAGATTTTTGTCTTGAAAACTTCCAACAGACTCTATTGGACGCGGCTCTTGGAAGACTCAGGGCCATCTTATAAGCAACACACAATAAATTGCTAATGATGTCAAGGTATGAGTTGGCTGCATTAATGAACCAAAAAACCCCTCATCCAAATTAAGTTGCTGGGCCAATAAAGTTGCGTTAATAAATTTTAATAGCATAAGGAAACTGATGTCCCATGAAGATGCTGATATCCATTTCAGAATATTCATGAACTGTGCAGATTTCTTTTTTAAAAACATGATATAATTTTTCCATCTTAAACCTGGAGCCACAACAAGTCCCAAATAACAAATAAATTTGCTAAAAAGAATTTGAGTGTTAAAAAATTTAATTGATTTCGAAATCTGAAATTTTCTGGTTCGATAGAAAATCGTATATTGTGAGTTTTGTTTATTTCCAATGACAGGTTAATCGAATCCAATCAACTGTGAAGATCATAAAAGGCCTCCGTCAGAGGTCGTTTATTAACACAGGATTATTATCATTGAATAAAACCACAATGTCGTCAGCAAATTGAATAGTATTGATGTGGAATTTTGAAAATTATTTTCCTAATATAAATATTAAAAAGCAAAGGGTTCAGAACGGAGTCGAATGCATAAAAGCCTTGTAGGCTTCCAAATTAATATAGGCCAAACAATGGTCACAAGAACGTCCCTTTTTGAAATCGAATTGAGATTCCAATAAAATATTATCTAGTTATATCTAGTTATATCTAGTTATATCTAGATATATCTCTCAAAATGGCGCATAATTAATTTTTCAAAGACTTTAGCGATACACGACGAAATAGAGATAGGTCGTAGACTTACAATTACGTGCTAACACAATTATATGAATCAAATATCGATTTATCATCTTCAGCTTTGAAAAGTGGACGTTGCTATGTAATTTACATCCACTTTGTCAGAGAGTAGTAGTGCGCGGCAGCATTTTGCAGTTACAGGTTTTGAGCCATCATGTCCTCTCTCAGGTTTCTCTTTGGTTACGCTTACGCAGGTTACGCCTCATGTGATGGCACCCTCAAATGTAAGAATAGATTATGAATACCGACCTGTTTCGCGTCGTGAAGTTGATACTAAATCTTTTCTTGCACAAGTTAAAACTGTCTTAAGTACAGTCTTAAGATATCATAAATCAATCCGAGGACTGTATTAATATTTTAAGACATTATATTTAAGATAGCTTTGAAATAAAAACGGACTATGAATACCGTCCCATGTTTAGCGTTTCATAGTTGGTATAGTTTTCTCCTTATAAACAATTCATAATAGATAGAGGACAGAAATTTAGAAAGACTACACTGTCCAACTACACATACTAGAAACTCTCTAATGTTACGTCTCAGGGAGGCTCGGCCGATTCCTTGGTTTTGAACTAACTTGTTGATATGGATGTGATACGAAATTCGCGATTCCGCGTATCAAAGAGAATCGTAGCAGAATTTATCCAAGTTACTGATTAATTAAAGGCGAGATATCCCAATTATAGTGGATTCCGAATTATTCCACGGTTGCTCCTCCGTCTTCTCTAGATAAGCGATGAATCTCTCTAATACTTCGAGACAGTCGGGACAACTTGCGATGGCATACAAAGTGACAGTCAATATAGAGCATACACTACAGAATTTGAAACGTTCAGGGAGCTCCATATGAATATAATGCCGTAAGACTCCTTGATAATTTCTCTTTTCGTTTTCCGACACAGAAGTATAACATTCAGGATATTTGAGGCTTTCCCTATGCTGGAAAAATAGTGAAGATACAACATGTAACCACGTGGAGAACGGACTAATCGCCAAAATTCGAGTGTCGATGGGTGCGTGCGAATACGTGGGACACATGCTAAAGGCAATTCATTGGCGGCAGATTCCAATTGCCGGAATGTGGAAAGAAGTTTCTTACCTTGAGATGCCCGTCGAATGTCCTCTAGTGTTCCCGAATACCAGTGAAAAAAAGTGGTCAGAGTACCAAGGCCTTTAAATTCGCTCCCTGAGCGAATTTAGCAGATTCGGGTCGCACCAATAAGCACGCGCGATCGCTTTTGTTAATATTCGATAGCGGTTATATTATTATTAGCATTAGGATGAATTAGCTGAAAGTGCAATTTCACGCAGCGTCAAAACGCTAGCGGCTTTCCCTATTCTGCATGATCCTCTATACAAGCCGTCATTTTGCCGCTTGAAGTTCGGAGAGGCCCAATTACAGCAGAAAGTAGTTAGCAGACGACGCAGATGTGTTTCGTCCATAGAAACGAATGAAATTAACCTTTTTGGCTATTACCGATAGCAATCTATTTCACAATATTGCTGACAAAATGCTATTTGAGCAGCTTAAATGCACTTTGAAATTCATTCTTAATTCAGTTTCAAACAGGAATTAAATGTATAAAAAAAAACAATTTTATATCAATGATTAAATTCAGCGGCTAGCGATTTGTCGCTCCATGAAAAGGTAACGGAATTTTAGTGGCTGACGTTTTATCGACGGCTTCTTTAGAGGGAAAACGTACCACAAAGTGAGGGTAGCCGCTCAACTGTAGCTAGCGTTTTCACGCTGCGTGAAATTGCACCTTAAGAAAATGGAAATGCACACTCAAATGAGATTAATTGAATGTATATTTAATAATAATTCGTACACTAGTTAATGCCTTAAGGGGTTAAACCTAGCCGAATTTTTTTTTTGGGCAAAAAATTTTTATTGGCTTAAATCACGTGTATATGTATCTAAAATGATGTCCAAGAGGAATTATTGCTGAAAAAATTTTTTATAAATATCCGTAATAGGCGAATTTTCGGAGCAGCTCCGAACGCGTGAAAATGATAAATACGGTAGTTATATCGGCGACGGTGATTCGAAAACCTTCAAAGGTCTCCTCGAAGCCAAGCCCTACGACGATTTTACTGTCACGAAGAAAGAATGCATTGATCATGTACAGAAGAGGATGGGGACACGATTGAGAAATTTGAAGAAAAAAACTAAAGGTCTGGGAGGACGTGGAAAACTTACCGGCAAGCTCATCGACGAATTATCAATTTATTACGGTCTTGCAATCCGAAGAAATTCAGAATCGGTTGAAAAAATGCGAAATGAAATTTACGCAACATTAAATCATAAGATTTCAACTGACGACAACCCGCAGCACGATAATTGCTCGTCATCATGGTGCTCGTGGAAACAAGCGCAAGATTCAGGAACACTCGATGCTTACAAGCATAAGCCTGCAATGCCCGACGATGTTTATGCTGCTATTAAACCGATTTACGACGAACTCAGTTCCGAAGATCTTTTATTCCGCTGCTTGGGAGGATACACCCAAAATTCGAACGAGTCGTTCAATTCCGTTGTCTGGTCGATAGCTCCGAAAACCGTTTCAAGCGGAAAGGGAATACTTGACGTTGCTACAAATATTGCAGTCATAACGTTTAATGACGGATTATGTGGCATAATGAATATTATGGATGTAATCGGAATAACTGTTGGTCGACAATGTTTCGATTTTTGCGTGGCAGACGACTCGCGCCGCATTAAAGCCGCTGAGCGCTCAATGACTGAAGCCGCCAAAACCAGTCGCAAAAGAGATGCAAAATCCCAGAAAAAAGAACTGGAGAAGCTTGATGTCGACGCAGAAGGCCAATTATATGGTGCTGGGATAGCAGAATAAAGGTAAAAAAATTGGCAAGCTCGTATCTTAAAAATTTCACATACAAAACACATTGTCGAACTTTAAACGCGTTTTTCTCGAAACCATGTTTTCAAACACGGCAAGCAGTAGAACTCGAGTAATTTTTATCCGATTGATTTGAAATTTTCACTGTAGCTTCATAGATAGATTATCTACTGAAGTACACACGATTTTTAAGATTGGTAAACAATTACGGTTTTTATAAACAAATAAGGTCGCGATTTTTAGTAAAAAAAATCGATTTTTTTTTAAACTGCTACCAAATTTTCAAAATTCAATATTTCTTAATAATCTTGTGTACTTCAGTAGCTATACTAGTGTAGATTATAAAAAAATTTTTTATTTTGTTCCAGACATGAAGATTGGACACTTCTACTGCTTGCCGCGGGACGCCTAAAAAAATCACGCCTATTTGTTGCAACCTGCCAAGCGGCCATTTTGTATCAAAAATCAATAAAAAAATTCGTGTTTGCACTTAAAGATATGTACAATAAGCCCTGAAAATTTCAAATTGATCGCTTAATTAGGGAAGTCATAAAAAATTCCCAAAAAACCTTCAAATTTTTGGCTGTCGGCTAGGTTTAACCCCTTAATAACTAATTTTACACAAGGACAGATTTAGTTCCAAGTTAATTAAAAGTTGCAATTTATGAGTTAGGACTTACGATTTAAAAATTAAATTAATGTTTTAAAATTAGAATCGGAATTCTTAGATTTAGAAACTGAAATGCGAAAAAATCGCGTTCAGACTTAGTATTACGTTCGCACGCGGCGTTCAAAATCTAAAGTGATGATTAGTCAGATAATGGAAGGAGCCGGTATTTCGCGCGTGGCCTCTGAACGACGCGCACTGCTACTCTGCTTCTTTTCTACGTTTGTTCGTGGACGTTCCTAAACACCCCCTTCCATTTACCACTCCATCAGCGGTGTGTCGATTATTTTTGTTGGAGTTTAGCGCGTGTCTTTGCATCATCCGCTCTTTTCAGAGCGACCTGTGTCTTTTTGAGTCATTATTTGACTCGCATTCTCACTTTATCTCCTTTATATTTGCGCCTAACTCTCCTTGCCTATACTTTTAGCGGTATTTTGAAAAACTATGAGTGTGCCTCCCATGGGAGGCGGGCCGGGGGATCCCGGTGAGTCTCCCTTTCCCCTTCCCCTGGTTTCTGCAAATGGCGTCACCCTCACTAGTGTTTCGGTCGAACATTTTGATGCCTTCGCTAAAGAAATACTTGCTAGGGCAACGAACGATACGCGTGAGCAGATGGACGTTACAATTGATCGCGCGGCCAAAAGAGCCAATGAGAACTCGGTACTTGAGCACGAACACAAATATGCCAAACGCCGTAATGGACCAGGCCCGAGCCCGGACAAAGCTACTTCTATCTCTGTCTCTGTCCCTCTATCTGACAATGTGACACGTGCTCAATAGACTTCTCACAACCTCTCTGACAACAGGTATGGTCCGACTGATCGCGCACCTTTTATTGTCCATATGCAGATGAGCAGCGATTGCATAACCGAGAGCGCGTTCGAAGTTTTAATGAAGAGACAAGTCGCTAAGGTTGTGTACTCGGACATAGTATGAAAAAGGTCTCGCGTGGCAAAATTTCGGTTGAAATGTGCACTTATGAAACAGCCAATAACCTTGTGACTAATCCTGACCTCATCAAGGCAGGATACTCAATTTTTATTCCTACTTTTAAGATAATGCGCTCAGGTATAATAAGAGGCATTCCGACTTCTGTAACGGATCAAGAACTCAAATTAAAACTTAAATCTTCTTATCATGTAACCAAAATTAAAAGACTTAACAGGCGTGTTGTTAAGGAAAGCGGTATCGAATACATCCCTTCCACTTCAGTTAACCTTAAATTTGCTGGGCAGATTCTCCTCAGGCAAGTGTTTCTTTTCTATGATTCCTACGAAGTCCTACCTTTTGTCCCTAGATTTAATACATGCTTTTCTTGCTTCAGAGTTGGCCACATTCGGAAGTTTAGTAAGAGTTGTCCGAGATGCAGGCTGCGTGGTAAGGATGTTCACAAAGAAGACGAGATGTGTGAGAGGCAAAACCTCCCCCCCAAATGTATCAATTGCTCTGGAGAGCATATCACCATGTCGACAAATTGCCTTCTCTTTATCAAACAGAAAAAAGTACAGACGATCGCAGCTACCGAAAATATCTCTCTTGCGGATGCTAGGAATAGGTTATCGTCTACGGACTCTCGATCTACCTTTAGATCCAGTGCTGACTTAGGTAGTACGCGTAGTGTTCATTTTGCAAATGATGATTATTATAATTTCCCTTTACTTCCGCCAAAGAACGATAACACCCCTCACTCGTTCGTTAGTTATAATAAATTCTCCCTCCTTGAAAATGCAGATACCTCTAAACTGTCGTACACCAAAGTTTCTGCTAAGAATTCTGCTTCTCGTACTTCACTCGAACACTCACGATCCCTGCGTCAGGGAACGGGTGCTTCCCGTCCAATATCCCCTCTCCCATCTTCGTCACGGAACAACGATAAACACAAGCAGGACCTTTCCAATACCTGTGCCATTTCTTCTCGCAATGCTAATATTAATTCTATATCATTGGAAGAAGCTAGGAAGGAATATCTAATATCTCCGAACGGCAGATCTCCCAACATATCGAGAGACGGTGTTCTCCTTAATCATGATCGAGCCAATTACTCACGTGATAATTACCTTCATGAACATGATAGACTTCCTACTGGACACATAAATATGGCTATGCTTCCCATGATTCTTAAGCAATTCTTAAGTCATGTAAGTTCATACATAGAATCACATCCTCCTCGCTTCTACCGGCAGCCAATTGAATATGACGACCGCGCATTTATTGTGATAGTTATCAAGCTGATACTCCCGCTTTTCCTGACGATCGCGCTTACAACTATTACTAATTTTTCTGTTACTTTACTCTGTCTCACTTTTCACTTTAATACTATTATAATATTACTCATGTCTTCTAATAAACCTATCTCTATTGCTAGTTAGAATAGTAAGGGTTTACGGGGAAAGCTTCCGGAATTTCAAGTTAATAATTACACATACGATCTCCGGTGCCTCCAAGAGACTATGGTCACCGAGAATATTTACTTACACTCTAACATTTTTAACTTTATTAGAGGTGACATTCGCTGCTCCAGTCAACGCGGGGTAGCTATTGCTATCAAAAAGTCATTCCGCTATGATCTTCTTGATATCACTCAATCGAGCTCATCAGTAGCTCATCAAGCTTTACACTCAAAAGTCCCTCCCTTGTCATTATTAACATATACAGACATCCGTCGTCACGAACTCCTCCTACGGTTATTGAGGGCCTGCTTGATTATGTTGCGAATCAATCCCATGCCATCCTTCTAGGCGACTTCAACTTGCACGTAGCTTGGGGCTGTTCGATTACTGATTCCCTTGGCAGATGTCTTTTAAACTTCCTTGAAGATCGTAATCTTATTATCTGCAATGATCATAAACCTACCCTTTTGACCCCTCCCAACTCGCAAACATCAGTCATTGATCTTATTGTTGTAACACCTCCTGTCCTGACTCTTAGTGACTGTTATACAGAACTCGACACCATTTCTAGTGATCACTTTCCTGTTGTTATTAACTTGAATATTCTCCCTTGCCTAAGAACTACATTTAAGTATAAAATTAAGCTTAATTCTCTTCAAATGAAGGTCTTTATTCACAAGTTAACTTGTATTGACTTTGCCTCTATTTTAATAACGACAGATGATGCTACCTCTCAATATGATAATTTTGTAAAAGAGATCAAAGGCACCCTGAACTCTCTGTTCCCCCCTGGATCACGTACTCCGAAATCAAAACCGATGGTTGTGAAACGTCTCCCCCCCCCCCCTTGGTGGACCGAAGAATGCCAGGCCGCGGTTGACGCCAGACGCGAGGCAAAGAGACTCTGGAACCGCCAGTCAAGCTCAGAGAACTATAACGCTTATAAACGCACTGATATGTAGAGGCGTCCTCTAGAAGAACCAAGAGAAGAAAATGGAAGGTACTATGCAACAGTTTTAACGCTCACACTCCGTCTGCTAAAATTTGGAAGTTGGTCAAAGCTTTTAAAAACCGACGTTTAGCTTCCGTTATGTCATCTGGCCAGTCGCTGTCGACTGCACAGGAAAATGCGATTAATAAAATCTGTCCTCCCTCTTGTAGTCCTCGAGATTTCTCAGAGTGTATCCTTCTTGAAGAAAATACCCCCACGCAGTGCGAAAGCGCTAAATTCTTGGACAATCCTTTTACTATGAAGGAGTTATTATCCCTAGCTATTGATTCAGCCAAAACTAGATCAGCTCCAGGGGCAGACCAGATTGACTATAACATCATTAAGAACTTAATATCGGATAGTCTTTCTGTGCTATTACAAATTTATAACAATCTTTTTTGTCAAGGAATTTTCCCTGCGGAATGGAATAAGTTATGGTCGTTCTTATCCCTAAACCAAATGGAAAAGGTGTCAGACCGATTTCTCTTCTCTCGTGCCTCTTAAAGATTATGGAAAAAATTATCTATCTGAGATTGAGGTGGTTTACTGAATCCAATGCCATATTGCCGCTTAATCAAACAGGCTTCCGCCCCCAGTGTGCCTGCTCTGACAATCTTGTTGCTCTGATAAATTATTCAGAGCCTTTATTAATAACGCCCTTACTATATGTGCATTTTTGGACATCGAGGGAGCGTTCGACAACGTGATTCTTTCTATATTAATTGAAGATTTACAACGTCTTGGAATCCCGCCCAAAACCGTTAAATTCATAAGTAACTTTCTTTCTAACAGAATTTCTTTCAAACAAGTCACGTTCATTTGTGATGGCGTGCTTAAAGGCCCATACACCGCTTTAAAAGGTACCCCTCAAGGGTTCATCCTTAGCCATTTGCTCTTCAACCTCTACTGTGCGGATATTAATAAATGTCTACATGAAGACACCCTTCTCTTACAATATACGGACGACGTCGTTATCTTCTCATCAAACCAAAACGCTGAAGATGCTAGATCGTCGGTCCAATCTTCATTAAACAATATACATGCTTACTTGAGAAACAGGGGCTTGGAAGTTTCCCCTTTAAAAACCCAATGGATGTTCTTTACAAGGAAGAGACAATCACATCCGGACATTAAACTACATATTCGGAATGCAGAAATTCCTAGAGTACAATCTGCCATCTTTCTGGGCTTCACTCTCGACTCCAAGTTGAGCGGCAAAGAGTACCTAAAGACCTTGGTCAATAAGGGACGCAATCTTACAAAAATACCAGCAGTTCTCATCAGGGGATCTCATCCAAACTTACTTCTTACTCTTTATAGAGCTGTATTTCGCTCTGCTATTGAATACGGATGTCAAGTGTTCAAGCTCAAGGACAATAAGACTGAATTTTTACAACTAGAAAGGTTAGTCAACAGAAACCTGCGTCTTGCTCTCGGATACCGACTATCTACACCTATCAGCGTCATTATGGCCGAAGCAAAGGAAATCCCTCTTAACATTAAATTTGGCTATATGACCTCGAAGTTCATCTATAAGACTTTCTCCAGGAAGAATTCCCCAGTGCTGCACAGTTTTGAAAGCTTGGAACAGGTTGCATATTCTCCCTCAAGAAGACAGTGGGCCCTAACTATACCTACGTTCAAGTACTACGTAATGCAGAAATACTCACTTAAAATCATTCACAGATCTAACATGCCTTATGCTTATAAATACAGTTATAAAAGCTATACTTATGTCCATCAATTTGACAATTTATGTCGCGTTGCGAGATACAGATTACTGAAGCCATCTATTGGAAAAATAATGGATTTCTTTTTACTACACCTAATATTAGATATTAAGGATCATCTGTCCTTTTTAACGCAACATGATTTCAAAATTAATTTTATTTGGACTCCTGGTCATAAAGATATAATCGGTAACAAGACTGCAGACCATCTTGCCAATGAGGCTGCCCTTAGTGGACATGAGCCTAAATTTAAAATACCATTTCAAGACTTTTATGATCTTCAAGCAATCCCTCAACACTAAATTTCAAGCATACTTAGATCATTGCGTAACATTTAAATATGTTGGGGAGAAGTATCAGGTGCGTCTCTAAACTTGATGCCTGCATGCATTACTCAGGCCTGTTAGCGAGTCTATTCAAAAATAATTATTGAACAAGAAAAATGAAGTTGTTGCGGACGTGACACTAATCAGAGTCTGATTACTTTTTCTTCGGTTTGTGATTGGTCTGACATTTTTCATCCATTCTATTAAATGCATAATGAAAATATATTACTTTAAATGCATGATGCATAGCCATGGACTTGCTATCGTAATATTTATGATTAGACACTACTAAATTTTTATGTTTTTTAAATTTTAATCGCCAGCTAGTAGCCTGAACGTGTCAGAATGTTTGTCAAGAACTATAAAGTGTTTAGAGCGTCTCTATAGAGCTACAACTTAGACACAAGGCGAGCACAAATTCTTACATAACGCATAACACAATGAATAAGAAAACGAACCAATCAAAATCCTTTATTTCCTTCCTTTCTATGAAATAAGGGACTCTGGTTAATTTTTTTATGCTTCATGTTTTACTATGCAAGAGTCTGTGCTTCCCGCTTTACAGCGCTGTATAGCGTAACTGTAGCACAGTATACGTACATACAATATGGACACTGAACTTTTTATGTGGTATCCAATTTTTAGTGCGCATGCGTCGATTTTCAACCAGAAATATGGCTGGCTTCAATAAGTTGAAATTGCAAGTTAGATTAGATTAACTGGATCTCCTGTCCATAAAATATAATTAACCCTTTCGTCTATAATATTGTGTGAAACTCGTGGTAAGGAAATCGGGTCAAACATGAGTATCACGAATGAGAACCGTGGATGAGGATCGTACGTACAAAGCTTAATTTTTTTTTAATTTTTAAGAGAAAAGTAAGACAAAGGGTTAATAAATTAAGTTTTACTAAAAGATTAAATCAATTTTTTCAGAGACGCTATATTGTCCTGGTGAAAAAATTTCTCTGAATTTCTCCGAAAATTTTTCTAAAAAAGTCTGAAAATTTTCTTGAAAATGTCCATATTTTCGGACACGTTGCAGGGTTTTTCAGAGAATTTTTCAGTATAAATTTAGATATTTGTCAGAATATTTCAGTGACTTTTAAAGATTTTTATAAATTTTTTTACAATATATTCATAGACTTTTAGAATCTTTTAGACATTTTCAATGTGATACTTGAAAAAAAATTTACATTTTAAGACTTATAAATTTTGTTTCTTTATTTAACAGAAGTTGTTCTATATAAGATATATGTAATGATTTTACCTGAAATTATTTTGAAAAACACACTTACCTAATATAGAGAGTCTACAATCAGAGTGACGCCATATGGGTATCACTTGTGATTGGTCCGCCATGTTTTGGCCATTCCCTTCAGTTTTTTAAATGCATTATTTTATAAATTTTGAATTCATGCTAAAAAATGCTAAAAAATTGTGACAAATTAAAAAATGATAATAAATAAATATTGTATATAAAATAATAAAACTTTTACATATATTATTTATTATAAAATTTCATTTATTTTGTACTATTGCAATATTGTACATTTTGTAATATTGCACATTACTTTATACAAAATGTTATTTATTGTACATAATTTGCGCTATTAAATGCGCTAGTTTATTATCCATTCTCTGTTCCCACATTTTAGGAGCAAAATGCATCTGTAATAAAGTAAAAGAAATCAAAAATTCAGAAAAATATTATATATGTATATACCATTTCATAAAATATTATATATTAAATATCGTAATTATCATATTATTTGATTTAGACTCACAATGCAATGATATATAATTGAAAAGATTACGACAAAAAGAGAAAGAATTAAATTCGTAACCAATGTGATGACTATACATATACTTAGTGCCAAGACACTACCGTGTCTTCAGATATTATAATTAATCTGTGTATATTTTATGTTACATTTTTATTTTAATATTTTAAATACATTATTTATAAAGAATAAATTACTTTACCTCACATACAGATGAATTTTTTGACGGTGTCCAATTTTTATATTTGCCATTTATACTCTTTAACCAATTCATTCGGCGTTCTGTGTCTTTCGGAATTATTTTCATAACATATCATAGTGTACGTATATCATTAAATTACAACTTCACGTTTAATTACAATTTTCATACAATATATTATTTTTTCATACATAATTATTCAATTTCAATTTTCAAAAGTATTTAAGCAATTATTATTTTAATTTATTACTGTTTAATATTATTATTATTATTGTGAATATTATCTTTATATAATGAGTTCGTTAACATTATATTATTATATAATTCTGATTTAAAAATATATACGCTATAAACAATTTTCATGACACAACCGAATTGTCTTTTTTTTAAGAAATATCATTCTGTAGCTTTATAAAAATTCAAATTTATAAGCTTCTTTCCAATCCACAACATGACGGCAAGTCATGTGACCTGGGACCCACTACATCAAAGGTGGCCGACACTCAGTGTCCATATTGTATGTATTTATACTGTGACTGTAGCGTGAGGTGAAGTGAGATAGTACGATTTTTCTTTCTCGTATAATTTCGATGAAAAATGGCAGCCACTTCAGATGGCCACTAGGCAGACTCTGATTAAAGGGTCTCTAGTACACTTTATTTCCTTTGACTACAAACATATGGCCTGCTAGTCCTTCATTTTTGCTATAGGAAATGCGTACTCTCGGGCTGTTTCAAAATTTACTGCCACTACTGAAAATCTATAGTGCATGTGACGTAAATTATAGATTTTTAGTATAGGCAGTAAATTTGGGAACACAACCTCGGTGTCGCCGAACTGAAGTTGGCTGAAGATTGGTTGCGTTCACCAGAGAAAGCTAATTAGTCGGCGCTTAGTGATTCTTTAATATGATTGGTTTCTACGCTTAGATTTAATGAAGAACTAAAGGCAAGAACCAATAGAAATAGGCTCCGCCCCGAACAGTAAAGACCGGCAAGTTCAAATGTGAAAGTTGCCATGCTTACATTATACACGCACTGTTACTGACCATTCTCTTTCTTCTTCTTCTGTTTTCTCCTTATTCAGTTTTCCGACTCAAGTCACAGTACCATGCAAATTAATGGATACTAAAATCTTTTGAATAGTCTCCTCGGGAAATAGAGATCTTTACTGACGTTTACACATCGTAAACGTGCATATAGTCAAAGCTATCCACTCCCGTAGAAAATTACTTTCCGGGGCGAAGCTTAAGTCTGGATCTACAATAGATGTTTTAAGTTTTAAGCCGTAAGAAATTGACCAATTACAATCGAATGCGAGAAGAATAAGTATAAATTATCAAAAAGACGGAGGTGCTTCATGATTCCTATTTGAACATATATTTGACTTATTGAAAGAAAAATTTAGCGTTTGTGGATCTATCTTATATGTTTATGCTTTTATCATTTACCTACTAACTTTATAGACGTAACGATAAACAGTCTTTCTCAGAAAGTATCAATAATAATAAGAGACTGTTTGAAAAATGCTCCGCTAAAAAAATGATAAAATTAAGCATTTTTCATCAAAATTCATATTAAGCCTATGATTTCTTACTTTTCTATTTTATTTTATTTTATTAAAATATTTCTTCTGATTATTTTAATAGATTGACTAACCTTTTTTATAATATCTAATTACACGGATTGTACATTATTTCCTTTGGACTTGACAGAATTCTCGCCTCGATGAATTTGTTATTTTCATTTTAACTATTATTTATATATTTTGTAATTAACAGTATATGATATGGTATATCTCTTATTACACTTTTATTCTGTTGTATTAACTTATTGTTAGAATATTAAGTGCGATCTCTATAATAGAATAATTTACGTATTGTGGTTTTGACTTTACCTTTGTTTGAATTGATGAAAACCGAATAAAAGTCAAAAACATTTTTTCACTACAATATGTGAATCATTCACATTATTATTTATGTTACGTTTATTATTTACTATTTTTGCTCCTTTTTGACCTTCTTTTGTCTTTTAATTGTTCTTTCTGTTAACTTGAAAAGTTTGCCTAACATTTTTTTATGAAATAAAATAATATCTTAAGAGCAATATCATAGATGAAATTATATATATTTTCATGATTAATTTACATAACATAATTGTCTGACGGTATAAATTCGGCAATCTTTAATGGAATCACGAATCTGTCGGGATTTTGTTCGAGGAGACAAGCCAGTAGACGCGGAACGGAGAGAATGGTGCCTGATATTATGCTAGGGAACTCCCTGCCAGTGGATGTTTGATAGACAATCAGTAATCTCTTGCTGATATAATCGCCATATGTAGATACATGACCGATCTCAATGTATCGGTTCATGAATGGCGACCACATCTCGAAAGATACGCGCATTTCCTCAGAAGATTGCAACTCGGACGCGGGTCGCATGACGACGCGATAATGATCGCACAGATCGTCGTATAATCTGCATACAATCTCCAAAAGTTCTTCGAACAAGATTTTGTATTCCTCGCTCTTTGTGTCTTTCACCATTATGAAGGAGTGTGCAACGGAAGCCTGGCATACGGTGAATAAGCCATAAGTGTGCGAATCTCGCGGTGATGGTATATACTGTTTGCCAGTGGCAAAATACTTAAGCGGGAAATTCTTGGGATTTATCAGCTGCTTTGTATGCAATGCCAGGAAAGAGGCCAAGCTTGCGCCACCGACCAGATGCATGCGGTTTGGCGAATCTCTCTCGACTTCGTTCTGATTCTCTATCATAAAAGTGATCATAGGATCCTCGTGATTCAAACCGGAAGCCTCTACCACAAAACTGCGGCTGAAATCAGTACCGACTATCTTAATCATGTTGTTTTCGCCGAGAACTCGGCCTGCGTGTGCCAGTATAGCAAGCTCGAATAAAGCCGCGTCGTTGCTTAAGAAATAACACATAGGATTCTTGTATTCTAGCAGGTCTAAACTAGTCCCAACATCGAGGTGACTTCTCTTCTTTTCCGATATCTCCGGCAAGTTGCCAACACTCTTCAGTATCACCGGTTCGCCGACAGGCGTTCTAGGATCCAACTCGTTCGGTAACTTCAAAACTTTTTCTATTACATCTTCCTCCAAGTCCCACATCGCTTCCTTCATCGTCTTTAAATCTTGCCGTATGATCTTGAGCTGTGTACGCAACTTGAGCATCTCTTGCTCCTGCTCAGCAGTATGCTCGACGTTTTCCAGCAGAGTTTTCATGCAATCCGTCAATTTCTTGTTATTGTTTTCTAATGCATATCTGTCCGCAACCACCTTTGTATAGAAATCCCACGCTTCCTTCAATAGAACGATGTCTACATCCATCCCGCGCAATGCGAGATTTTTCTGTAATTTGTCTACATTGGCGAATCTCTCATCGAAGTCTAAATATGGCGACAGATACGCAAACGATTTGTAAGCCTTATTACCGGAAATGTACAGTGCTGAACTGTAATCTCTCTCAAAGTTTAGTGGGTGGGAAGTCCTTCGACGAACATCACGTATCAAAGTTCTGTATGTACGCTTCAAAGCATAAGTAAATCTATACAAGTTATTAATCATTGCAATTTTCTAATTTAAATTTTTTTCTCTTCTTTCTTGTAAAGAAAAAGTAAAAATACAACAATTCAAAACGAATTATAAGGTAACTCTATTCGTTTATTTTCATTACTTTAGCATCTGACGCAGCATTTATGTCCAGATCTTCTTGTGTCATGGTTTCAATCTTTCGTTTTTGTGGCCTGATGTAACTTCCTTTACCTGCTGCTCTTTCGGACTCTTGGATAGTGTACGGCTCTAATTCGAGTGCTTTCATTCGTCGTTTATGCCCTTTAGTATTGAAGTGAGTATGCAGAGCAGTTTTGTCTATAAAATACCTCCTAAAATCAAATTAAATTCTTATTATTAAATGTAAAACAATAAGCAATGCCGATATGAGCCAACACAGGATGTTCGAGTATAATTTAAACGCAATTTATTAAGAAAGTTTATTAAGAAATACATGTATACATTTTGATCTTTGATTCGGGTCCTCATCGATACAATTAATCACGATACAAATTATTCGAAAAAACGTATGAAAGAAAATATTCTAATACATGGGTCAAACTATTATATATCCACTTGTCAAATTTTTGTCATCAAATTGTTCGATTTGCTATACAATTACATTTTTATAATTATATTGGAGAATCACAATTTTATGAAAAAATAATATTACATGAAGTCAAAGAGTTGTGCGAACCATGCAATTATTGCGTAACGCAATTATTATTAAATTGTCCGTATTGTAAGTATTATTAAATTATCGTTAAAAAACAAATCGTGAGAAATTTGGTCAATATTCTTAAAAATCTTTTTTATACATTTGTATATTAGTATTTCTCTAGTTTTTCGTTTTTACACGATTCTTTTCAAGAATAGAGGCCCTGATGAGGTTATTTGATACATTTTTTTAGAACAGTCTTATCCAAAGATTTGTAATTCTGCATGACATAATCATGTAATTCATCTCGCGTAATTCTGAGCATTAGCTTGTATTCACTCTATATTCCCTTTCCTTTTCTTAATTCTCTGGAGCTGATGGATTTATTGGGCTATATGGTGATTGTTTGAATACCCAAATATTCAAATAAAAGTAAAAATAATTTAACTTTGTCTGTGAAGTACTTAATATAAATGTTAAGATAAAAATTACATTATATTTGAATTTACTATTGGTTTTTAATTCTTGTATCTACATATTGTTATTATTGTAGCATTACTATTTTACACAAAAATATCAAACGATTCAATTTTTTATTGCATCTACAAATTTTGATTTTTATTAAAATAACCTACTATTCATTCTTTTTTTTATACGAGTTATGTCATTTTAGTTCTTCGAAATTAATTATTGTCTTTTAATTAAGCTTCTGTGAATGCACAGTTTAATTTTTCTTTACTTTCTTTTCTTTACTTTCATTAAGAGAAAAATGTACCAAATTTTAATAATATTTATTCAAATAGTGCCAGATGAATATTTACTAAATGTAAACATATACCTGTATTTATTTAGTACAAGAACCATTAATTTGATTTACTTATTATTACATTTTATTTAACAAGTATTTATTTTCTACAAATAAATGTTATATTAGTACTATTCAAACAATTATTTATTAAAATTTAGTACATTTTTTTCTGTTTTCACCAGTGATCAGTGTTTTCACAAAGTGGATCACAAGGTAATCCTGCTAAATATAAAATGCAAAAATGAGAAATTATAAAGTGCATCTATGCAAAACTATTCCTTATTATTCAAAAAATGGAGTGTTTGATGAGGCATTATAACAAAATTCACACAATTATATAAAAATATAAAAATTTTTACTGTTTAAAATTTAATATAGATACTCAGGTACACATTGACAAAAAGTTTAAATGGATCTCACGAAAGTCACAGATCTTGTCAGTAACTGTGTTACACTGTGCTACAACTGTGCATTAGCAATAAAAACTTAAAGAAACTTGCCAATGTGAGCTTACACAAGATGTTTAGTGTGATAACAATGATTAATGTATTCAAAAATATAATATAATTACGTACACGTTTCGACAATATTGTGTTATCTTCAAAGTGCAAAAAATACATAATCTTCTAGTATACATTAAATTCCTTAGATATGTGTTGTTAAAAGTGTAAAATACATCGTTAAGCTGTAATTTTCATCAAGACTGTAATCTTCATCTGTCAGATTCATAAGCAAATTGAAACTCAACGTATTCAAATCGTTCTCTTATTATATTGTACAGAATATTATTAATCTGTTTCTCAATGACTTTCATAGTAGTTTGAGTATCTGACGAGATACGACAGATAAAGATTACAGTCTTGACAAAAATTACAGCCAGAATTACAAATCTCAACAGTATTACTTCAGAACATCTAGTATTTGTATGTGCTCAATTTTTTTTCCAATATACTCCCTCGGATGAGGTGTTTTCTACTTATGGCTACATCCTTTAAGCCTGTTCGACAATGTGCTGTTTTCTGTTTCTTGCTTTTTACCTTTTGCTTTTTTCTCCTTTGCAACCGTTTTATCGACAATTGTATTTCTTGTTTCTTTCAAAGTTCATTAACTTTTATCTTGGGCAACATAAAAAAACCGGATAAGAAGCAAGAAAACAAGATGTAAAAAATAGCAAAAAGCAAGAAACAGCACAAACAAAAAGCACATTGTAGAATAGGCTTTAAGTAATATAGCACAAAGCAAAAATTGAATTAATTTCTTATATAAATTCCCTTTTCCATCCAGATTTCCTCATACAAATAAAAAAAATTTCCTATTAACAAGTCTCTTGTAATCCAGCCTGATCTATACAGCATGCAAAATATAGGTCGCAGATCACAAAAGTTCAACTTCATCCTATCTTCTGCATTCTACACTCCTGTGTTCTGTAGCTCATTATATTCATCGATATATATAGATCTTGAGTCGATCGTGTGAAGCGATCGGGTGTATTCGACAACCCATATGTGTTCAATTTGATAGTAATTGTGGAGTTTAGCCTCTTCGCGTCAAATTTTGGTAAAATTAGTCTTGTTCAACGCGTTTTTGCATGAAATGAACGAATCTGACAAAAAAGCGACAATTTTTTTCACCAGATTCGTTTATTTCGTGCAAGAATGCATCGAATGAGACTAATTTTATCAAAATCAGAGGTGAAGAGGTTAAACTCAACAATTATCGATTTGAATTTTTAGGTTAAATTGTTATATTGCGAACTTACGCGCAATGCACGCAATAATACTGGGCCGCTCCCGGCTTATCGAAGTTCACTTCCTGGTTTAACAGCTTCCTCGCGTTCTCTTCCTTGAGATCCTCATCAATCTAGAAATAATCACTTTATTATTATTTGTCGAGGCGATGATCGCAAGACGTGAAAAACAGGACGAGCCGACCATGTGTCGAGGAGGTTATGTTTAGACAAAATTAACGCGGTTCACCTCGTCCAAGTCCTTCGTCCTCCGTTTCGTCCGACAACTCTTCTTCAAACGCTTTTCACCTCCGTGAGTCTTTTTACGTTTGTACGTCATCGTTTATACTTGGAAAAATTACTCCGTCGAACTCGTCTACAACCATATACATGACATAAGAAAACAATGGCTGCGATCGATTTGAGCTGCGTTCCGTTTCACGCTCGCAACACTCGCGAGTATCGTTTGTCCTTGTTTAATATCTGATAAACGACAAGGATGAAATGATTCTGCGAGCGTTGTGAGCGTTAAATGGAACGCAGCCTTGGATATTCACGCGCTTTAAGCGTTTGTAATCATCATTTTGTCTTTATCGTTTATTGGACGTAAAATAAGGGGCTCCACGCAATAAAAGGAACAGAGAACAGAATGGAGAGAATAAGAATTTCAACCTATCAGAAATTGTGTATTCAACAATACATAGGCACAACCACAGGGAATAACAAGCTGTCTAATCAGAGCTCTTAGATATAATATCGAACTTACACACCAGAGCTCTGATTGGAGCTCTGATTGGTTTGTTATTCCCTGTTGCCTATGCCTATTGTGTTTAAGCCTTAAGAATCAGAAAAAAACCTGAGAGACTGCATTTGGATTCTTATGTCTACTGCACATTGGACGCGATAAGCGATGAAGGACGAGCGATATCCAATAAGAGCTTTGCTTTGTATCGTCACGTGAGAAAAAGCATAGCTTTTATTGGATATCGCTCGTCGTTCATCGCGTCCAGTGTGAACTAGGCATTACCTGCGTGCTTCTTGGATGTCATCCTTGTTTAACGTTTGGTAAACAACAAGGATGATATGACATTGAGGAGCACCTAGGTAGGAATCCGAATGCAGTCAAAAAGGACGTGCTCAAAACCTGTAACCGCAAAATGTTGCCGCGCACTACTACCTCCTGACAAAGTGGATGTAAATTACATAGCAAGATTCATTTTTCTAAGGGTAGCAATGTATTTCCTTATGGTATCTTAATTTAATCAGATTGATCCCATTCTGATCCCATTTCCAAAAATTAAATCATCCATATGATTAACTCAGGACATTTATAATTATCATTGTATTAATATAAAACGTTTCTAGAATATTCTATTTTGATTTAAAAAAATTTTGATCGTTATATTGATAAATTGCATTTTTCAACTTTCAACACATATATATGTCATATACATTTACGTATTTTACGTATATTATAGAGACATATCTGCAATTTAATTGTTAATTTTTTAAATGTATACATAAAATATCCCACACAGACATACTGAAAATTAAATCTTTGTTTTAGGAAGAATTTAATCGTATTTATTTTTATATGTATTATTACATAATTTGCAGCTATATACTCACATAGCAATGGAAATCTGTGGGATATACTGAAATTATCGCAGATATACGAAATATATCTCAACATCTTTAAGATATCATCAGTTTATTATAATGACTAAATCATGAATACACTTTCCGTATAAGGGAACTACATATTCAGGAAATATCTTACTCCGAACCAAGTAAATGTGTATAAAGGAAAAACAATGAAAAGCACAGGCAATAGAAACAGGGAATAAAAGATTTCAACCTATCAGAAAGCGTCCATTCTATTATTCATTCTTCTGTTTCTGATAAGTTGAAATCCCTGTTCCCTTTTCTATTGCCTGTGCTTTTTATTATGTTTCCAGTTAATACATTTTAGAGATATTCTAAAGACATCTGAAACAAATAGAATATCTTCTAGTCGTTTCTAAGATGTCTCTTATATAGAACTTATAGAATAGTAATGATTGTACATAAAAGAGCATAATTAATAAAATTATCTTTCAAGTGGTTTATAATTAGGTTTTATACTTAAAATTGTCTGAAATTTATCTTCAGATACCGTATAGATCGTCTTACTTCGCAAACACAAGCCCTAATAACACAATATGAATAATGATGAACAATAATTAATAATGAAATTCATTCCGATTTTGTTTTCAAATAGGATAGGTGGCCTGCTCGTGAACGATTGAATGTGATTGATTGGATCCATAAGTAAAAACCAATCATGTTTATTTGCTTGACGAGCAAACTTACTTTCTCGATCANACACAATGAAAAGCATAGGCAATAGAAACAGGGAATAAAAGATTTCAACTTATCAGAAACAGGAGAATGAATAATAGAATGGACGCTTTCTGATAAGTTGAAATCTTTTATTCCCTGTTTCTATTTTCACGTTCATAACCATCTTTCTTGATGCAAATTCATGGTCGCAGCACAGACTCTTGCATAACGCATAATACATAGTGTATAAGAGAATCAACCAATCGAAATTCTTCTTTTCTAAGGAATGGGAGGAAAAGGAAGATTCTGATTAGTTGATTCGCTTATGCACTATGCGTTGTGCGTTATGCAAAAGTCTGCTGCGGCTTTAAAGCACGATTTACAACATCTCGATCAACGCCGTCAGTCGGCAATCTACTGTGATCAGTAGCTACACATTTAAGCATGATGCTTCCGGCATACCAGCGCGACACCTGAGAGTATATCTTTAGAATGAAAACGTTGGTAAAGCTGTACACTCATTGGATATCGCGCTGGTATGCCGGAACCATGAGTCGTATATATGTCATACAAATGGTTTATGCTTAAATGTATTGATTCTTACACACAAAACGCGGCAAAAGTTAAAACTTCCGCGGCGGAAGTTATCGCACTAACCAATAATTCTATGTTTTTAAGTCGACCTCACCTGACCTCATCTTGCAAAACTTCTAGAAATGATGTAATACTACTTCCGCCGCGCGGCAAAAGTTGGAATGAGTTCAACTTTTGTCGCGCGGTGGAAATTATATATCTATTAGTTCCGAGCAAGCGAGATATTGATTGGCTATCGCGTCAACTTCTGTCGCGCGGCAAGCGTTTTGTGTGCAATCTGTCATATCCGACAACTGTATCAATTTCAACCACAGAATCTTTGTCTGACTTCAACCGACTTTCTACACCAGAAACACTTTTTATTTTTTAACGTTTTATTTTTTGATTTTTTATATCAAAGGTATTTATTCGTATTAATTTTAGCTGTTACTAAATTATAAATTCATATAATATATAAATTATATTTTACAAATTTAACTTTTATTAATTTTTGCAATGTATCATCTCAATGTATTATATTGTCTGGTTTGCTATTCATATCAATTTCTTCTTTTTACTGTAAAAATAATCTTGCGTTGTATTCTCTGATTTACATTATATCTAAGGACATTATTCAAGCTAATCAATGTTTGACTACAATTATCTGCCTTTATTCAAGCAATTCAACGATTGACTCCAATTAACTATTGTCATGCGACGATTTTTTCCAAGCTACATTATAACTGTGAACAGGATGATAATCGTTTTTATGTTACCAGCGTTTGCTAGAGAGAGAGAGTGAAGTATAAATTTATATTATGTTTTGTTTTTACCGTTTATAAAATTATGTTCTTAACATTGATAAAGATCCGATCGCGATTGAAACGTCTGTTTGTTTATTGCTAGCACATTGTATTAAATCAACTAAAGGATTGTTTCTTTTATTTATGTTCAAACTTCTATAATAACGATGTTTAATTTTATAAAATAATTTTTGGCTCGTAGCCCTTTTCCTTTATTATTTTTTAAATCTTTTTTTTTCCTTTATTGTTTTTTAAATCTTTCTTTTTCCTTTATTGTTTTTTAAATCTTAAATTGTAAGAAATTGAGCAATTTTCTTGTAGCATGACTTAAAGCTTAAGTAATAACTTATTATAGAATGGCCGTTATTCTCTGCAGGAATGTCAGATCCATGAATTAATTGTTAAACAAAACTAAATGCTGTTAAAAAAAACATTCTCTATCCAGAGTCGTCACTGATCGCTGCTTACCTGAAAAATACAGGCAATAGGAACAGGGAATAAAAAATTTCAATCTATCAGTAACTGTGTACTCTGTGTAGAATGCATGTTTTCTGATATAAGTACTAAATTTGTTATTTCCTAATTACAAATAAATGCCGAGCGCAGCTGTTATATAATATGAATATAACAATAATATATAGATCTTATAAATTTTACATAATATATAATATAATGATTATCTACCTTCGACATAATATCTGTTATACAAATATATTACATTGAGATTATGTTGCCGTTACTTTACTGTAACAAGTATATATCAAAATAATGCAACATAACATAGTTATATAACAATTATTTTGTAGCTGTATCATTACAATATAACATTCTGTTATATTACGTGTTATTTCCAGGTTATATCGTAGCTATACTTTGTATTTGCTGGGTAACTTCAATGATTAATATTTCGGTCTACGGGACAGAGTGTCACTTTTTTGCCAGATTTGTTCATTTCGTCCAAAAACACATCGAATGAGCCTAATTTCGTCAAAATCAGTGAGGAAAGTAGAATTCTCGAGTATTACCAAAGTAAGTTTACTGTCAAAATGCGCGCGCAGAGAAGATTGCTCCGATAGTTGCCTCTCGCACTGTTCTGCTGAACCCAAATATATATATAGCTAATGTTCTATCTTACATGTCTATGGTAGACTCCCATCCCTGCTTAGGGGTGCACGATTTCCATGTGAAGCAACTTGGTGAGATGGGGAATTCGCTTTACATGGAAAGTCGTGTGTCCCTAAGCAGGGGAGGAGATAGGGTGAGAGTCGCTTCGCGTGAAGTGTTAAGTAAGCAAGGAAGAATATAGAATAGTTATAGATATTTTTAATAATATATATAGTTATATATAGTTATTTTTAATAATAGTTATAGATATTTAGATAAAATGTGTTTCAAGTTTTCAAATATTTTTATTAAAACTTTATAGTTTTAATGACATTGTTTATTCATTAGCAATCGTTACTTCCACCTCTACACCAGGCTCGATAGAAATGCTTGTGATTTGTTTCACAATCTCTGATGGCGAATATAAATCGATCACTCTCTTGTGAATTCGCATCTGGAATCGATCCCAGGTCTTCGAACCCTCACCACATGGCGTTTTGCGAGTTGTTATTCTTAGAATCTTGGTTGGCATACGAACAGGTCCTTTGACCTTCAATTTTTGCTTTTTAGCTCCATTGATTAATTCCGCACACACTAAAACAAACAGAATCGAGTTAGTCATTGCATGAGACTTAAAAAATTGTACATTAATATAAATTTTTGAGAAAAGGGTGCTACAAAAACCTGTGCTATGCTCACAGAAAATAAAATCGACATCATTTTTATACGCCGGTATTCATAATCTGATCTTATATTTAAGACCATCTTAAGTACAGTCTTAAGAAATTACACTCAAGATTGGATAATGCTAAGTTAAAAAGTTAATTAATTTCATTTAGTTACATTTTAGATTCTTAACTTCTTAACTTTACATAGTTATATTTTACTGGTAATTATGAACTTTTAGTTTAATTTTTTAAAAGGTAACAGGGTTGGGATAGTTGACGGATCCCTACTCGAATTATATGCTTATACATTCGTGTCAGTCGAAAATATATTTTCTAATTTTAAATAATTTCAAATATTTTATTTATGTTTAAACAAAGAATAAAGAGGTTTGAAAGCGATCTGTCATCGTGACCTAAAATCACGATTTCCTCGAAAAATACGCAAAAATGCAAATTATCGCTTTACAGAGATTATTTTTTGGTGTCTCCGAATTACGCAAAATCCGTGAAATACATATGTGAATCTCTCCTTAATTTTTTAACTTAGTTTTTTGATTTAGTTAAAAAAAAAGTTAACTTAAAATCATGAAATAAAACAAATTTAACTTTTAACTTCTTAATTACTTTTTTCATTAACTTAACTTTTAATTCAATTAATGTCACTATGGATTAACTTTTATCTTGACTGACAAGAGGAACACCAGGTAACGATGTCGGCGTTTTTTACAAGTAGTTCATGAACGAAAAAAAAAGAAAAAAAAACGATACATGTTTCTAGTTATTTCAGCTATTAGCCCATACTTTCGAAGAAATCGATTTTTTAAATAATTATTGTAATAATTTAAAAAACGTACTATGTAAGAAAATATCAATATCTTTATAAATTTCATTTTTTTTTCACCGAATGATAAAGATAAAATTACACCTGGATGGATGATTCTGAATCTCGGATGATGATTGAACGTTGATTTGAACATAGCAAGTAGACCGCGCGCCAATCGAAATGTTGCTTACTTCATTCAGTAAGCATTCGACTCACTCGCGCGCGCAGCAATTCTGCGAACTAGAGATGAAAATGACCCAATTTAACAATAACTTACCCGGTAAATTACAGTAAATTACTTGGTAATTTTTTGAAGCTGGTAAAATGATATTCAAAATGAATTTCAAAAAATTAGAAAAATAAAGTATAATAATTTGATATAAGAGTATTTAGTCATTAAGTTGAAAACGCTTTGTTTAATTTAAATTTTTATTTTGATACTACATATTGATATAATAATTCGACAACCGACAACGTTTAAGACAGGAATGCCAAATCAAGGACGATTTATGGCGGAAGCAGCGCACTTGTACACAGTTCAATTGTACAAACCTGTGTTCAATTGCATTCACATTGGCTTGTTCCCAGCAATTTTTCACTACTTCACCAATGTGATTATATTATTTTTAATTAGCCAATTAGTGATGTGGGTAATTGATATACATTCGTTTATAATATCCCGATCAACACCATCAGTCCGCGACCTAACGTGACAAGTAGCCACACGTTTAAGCATGAGTCATCTATGTGTCATACAGACACATTTTGTTACGATTAAATTATATGTTTAAATTTAGTCAATAGTTATTCTATCAGCGATTCCTATTAGGAATATCAGAAAAATATTGTTTTATACAATACATATACAACCTATTTGTACATAAAATATAAAGACAATAAATATAGCCAAAATTACCAATAAATTACCACTTTATCTTTAAGTAATTGTAAAATTGAATTTGACGATATTTTTACATCTCCACTCCGAACTAAAGAAGTATTTTAATAAAATTTACTAGCACGGAAAATGATAGAAATGTTTATGATGAAATCGCATATGCTAATAGAGTGCAAAATGCGATTATTGATGTTGGGCAAGACAAAACAATCTTTGTTGTTTACTGAAGTGAGCAACATTCGATTGGCACGCGGTTTACTTGCTGCGTTCAAATCATCATCCAAGATTCAGAATCATCCATCCAGATATAATTTTAACATTCGATGAAATAAAATGAAATTTATAAAGATACTGATATTTTCCTGTACGTTTTTCAAATTATTACAATGATTATTTAAAAAATCGATTTTTTCGAAACTATGAGGCAATGGCTGAAACAGCCGAACATCTTTTTTTTTCGCTTAAGAACAGCCTGTAAAAAGAGCATCAAAATCCCCGACACCGTCACTTGGTGTTCCCCTTGTAAGTTAAATTTTTAAAGCTGTTAATTTAATTTAGTTAAAAAAAAAGTTAACTTATCCAATCCTGGTTACACCACTTTGAAACTTTGAAAAAAATCGAAATTTTTTTTTTGATAGTCTTTATGATAGTTTATACATCTAAAAATTTAATCCCACTAGTTGGAATGGAAAATTCGAAGTATTTCTGACGAAGTTATAGATTCTTTGAAACACGTTCCCTCACAATCAGTGCGCCTTTCATCAGAATTGAATGAAAAGACACAATAGCAAATAGGTTTTGTAAGTAACCAAATATCAGTATAAATTTCGATCGTTATACAAGGTTCAACGGTTCGCACGACTTTTCCTATAGTTTAAAAAAAAAATTAAAGGTTGAATATTTATCTGTTTTATACAGATGCAATAAAAAATATAAAAAACAACATGCAATAAAAAATATAAAAAAATTTTTTTTTATAAAAAATCAAAGTTATCTTAAATTTTTTAAATGGCACCATACAATTTTTTTTCCATAATATTGTAGGGGTTTTCAAGACGAATTTGAATCCTTACTGAAATGTCACCTTTATTGATGTTGTACTTATGGTATAAGAATATAAGGTATTTCATTGCGCATAATGGCGCAAAAGTACTACAATAGAAATTTGTCCAAAATTTTTAGCGCTAAATTCAAATACAGTGTTAGTAAAAATATATAACAATTGTACATAACAAAAACAAAATTAAAATTTAAAAAAATACAAAAGCTCGTAAATGAATAAAATAATGGAGTATGAAATAAAATGTTAATAAAATTAATGTTAATAAATGTAATACTGTTAAATGTAATTTGATACTTAAGATCGACTCAATGTACGACTAACATACGATTCTTACAGTTTTAAACACAACACGTGGGCATTTCTACAAACCAAATAGAATATGCTAATTAATTATTTAGAAAAAAGATCGATAAATTACAATAAAGAAAATAGTTTATGAATGAATAAGAAGCACGATTTTTTATAGATGTCGTTATACATAGGATACTTTCCAGCAAGGACACAGTCAGACACTGTGTAACACAGTGAATCGTTTTATCCTTTTTTAACGCAGGCAAGCAACAAGGGTGTAATGATTCACTGTGTTGATAATGATTCATTGTCACCCATACTCTAAATATTGTTGCTATATAAAACTTAAAGAACTTCGCTCTTAATCACTCATCGGTCACTTCGAATTAAACAAACTTCTCGAAAGAATAATACAATTAAGGACGCGAGATCTGATTCACGCACGACGTGAGACTCCGCTTTTTGATCACTTCTAACCTAATGTGTATGTATATACGTACATAGCAAGTATGGTAGTGGCCATGTTGCTTTTTACAATTTTGGACAAAATTGTGATTGGTTTAGCAGCAACCGTCATTTTGGACTACTGCGCATCCTCGGGAACGAAATACCTTATATTCTTATATCATAGTTATTGATTTTATTGCATATTTTATTAAATAAGTACATATGATAATGTATGTACATATGCAGGGTTGCACTACATTGCCACAGAAAATGAATTTTGAAATTCCCTGACTTTTTCCGGTTTTTCAGATGAAAATGGAAATTTTTCCATGACTAATATAATATAATATAAAATATGTAAATTTTAACATTTAGACTCAAGGATTGTAGGAAAGCTAGTCTATATTATTAAAAACAATGCAAAAAAAGCTTAGTGACATAGTAAAATTTTGGATGCAAATTTAAGCCAGTCAAAAATAGGTCTTGGAAAAAAGAATGCAGTTATGACAAAAAAAAAGAATCAAATAAAAATACTGAACAAAATATGAATTTTAATTATTTTAAAATCGTCTAAAAGTGCGCAAGTTTTGAACGTATTTGACTATAAATGTCAGATATAATATTTAAAAAATTATAACTACTTGGAATAGAACCAGTTTAAGGAAATTGTGAGCAAATTTCAAAATTCCAGGCTTTTTCCCCTAACTTTTCCCGGTTTTCCATGACCAATTTCAATTTCCCTGACTTTTCTCGGTTTTCCAGATCTGTGGCAACCTGATATGTATCATAAATATTCATTAGCGAAGAACACTATTATAAGCATAAATGAATAAAGAAAAATTTTAACTTATGTTCTGTGTCAGAAGCACTGCTATTACAAATAATTATACGAATTTAATACCAAGTATCAATAAAATCAATACATTATCCATAAAGATAACATTTCGGTAGTGATTTGAATTTATCTTGAAGACCCCTACAATATTATGAAAAAAATATTGTTTTTAATATTTTTTTATTGTATGTTCTAGCCTGTATGAAACAGATAAATATTCACTTATCAACTTTTTTTTAAATTGTCGGAAGTGTACCTGAAAAGTCGTGCGGACCGTTATGCTGAACACCCTGTATAACTCGGATAGTGTCAGTACACATTTATTTTTCAGTGTAAATAGATATGCCAAACAGCGCTTGACGATTCGTGTTGGAAAATTCATTATCATGTTTGAAAATGTATTTATTATAATGAAAGGCGATAAAAGAATAGTGTACACCACAAAGAAAAGCTGTAAAACTAATATCACCGTATTAGCAGATGCCTATAGACTGTAATTGTTAACTTCTGTGTGAAAGCAGACGCTCAATGCATCAAAGTAACAGAGTGCTCCTCGACTGAAGCAGCAAAAAAGCTCGCAGAACCTTAAAATCAGACCGGAAAGATACTGAAGAGGTTTACATCAATTTTGAAGGATAACTGTAGGCATTGCAATTTAATTTTACATTTTTAAATTTTATACACAAAAAATCGTATTGAAACTTCAAATGCGTTTTTCTCAAAACGACATTTTTCAATCAAATCGTACATCACATCATAACTTCTACAATTTTCATTCGATTCACTTAAAATTTACATAGAATTTTCTTTTGCTAATTATTTAAAGAGTACGTATCGATTTTACGATTAGTTATAAACTATTGTCATTAACATTTTTGTGCAAAATTTGCTTATCAAAAATAATTGTTTCTTTTTCAAATGTTCATAATTTTCACAAAAATGCATATTTCTAAAAACTCCTACGTATTTCTTTAGTAAATGTTATGTAGAAAATAAAAATTTTTAGTTTTTGTTCTAGATCAAATCGTTTCGTAATAATCTTGTTACGCCGATCGGACATTTGCCGCAAACCAGATTATTTCAATCAACCGCAGTGCTGCCATTTTCTTTAAAAAATTAAAAAAAATTTTTTAATATACTTCAATACATGTATAATTAATACCTCTTTATACATTTTTAATTTACTTTATCCTTTTTGCACAAAAAATTCTCAAAAATATCCTTTTTAAGTGTCCAAAGTGATGTAATGTCATGAATCAATAAGAGAGCCGTATTAGTATCTTAAGACATTACTTAAGACAGTCTTAAAATAAGAACGGATTATGAATACCGTTCAATTATAACTATCGTTTTTAAGATGAGAAATTTATTAGTGCTAGTTAAAATTATGTTAAAACATAACGGAAACACATACAAAATTGAGTTTAAAATCGGGAAAATATATGACGATATAGCCATTCGTGAAAGATCGCTATACTACACACGCACACATATATGTATCGATAGTAGACTTTAATTGGGTTTAATAACATTTGTAGTTATAAAATTGATTAATCATAGCTATTCCTCTGAAAAATGGAACGACCGATTGATTAGTTTCTAACTACAAATATTATTAAACCTGATTAAGAGAAACCGTGTAAACGTAGTTGAGTGCGTTCAGGGAGGCGCTATTAAGTCTGTTCGCGTTGTTTGTACTTTTTGAACTCTTCGCTTTCTCTCTTTTTAACGTCCAAATATGTATCTAATTCATTTTAAGTCAAAAATTTTTTTGCGAATTTCAAGCAATGTGAACAGATCTATTGTGCCATTTATATTATTCCATCTTCCTTGTATATACATTAGATGTAAACAAGGATAGAATGACACAGCATAGCACTAACAGCTTCTTTTCGAATGCACCCAATATGATACATTATGTTTTGATGTTAAAAATATAGAATATTTTCTAAAAATATTTAAGTATTTAATAGTGAAAATATTAGATGCAACAGACTTTGAGCGTTTGTACGAACATATACGAAGCAATATCCACTGATGCGAAAGCCGATTTGTATAAGCGCTCAAAAGCTTTGTTGCATCTGATACTTTTGCTATTAAGTACAATATATCTTTATTATATATTCTATCTTTATTAGATATTCTACATTTTTAATCCTTAGTACACATTTTAGTTTTGCGCACCCTCACTTAACACACGTTCAGTCGTTCGTGTTCTGAAATAATTTTCATCACTTTTATAAGTATATGGTATATAAAAATTATTAAACGTTTTTTTAGTTTTTTACATGTATTTTGACATCTTTAAAAAGTATTTGTAAAGTTGTATATTTTTGTTAAATTGTATCTAAATTTATTTATAACTAAATATAGTTAACAAAATGAGAAAAATGCACTTTTTCATACAAAAATGTAAAATTCTGAAACAAAAAATATTTAAAGGAAAAATATGTTTCAATATTTTGAAGTTGATATTTCAAACTACAAAAGAAAATAGTTGTGTCGGCTGTCCAAAAAATTTAATTATTTAGTAACCTAAAATGATATTTGTTTAATATGCATAAATTGAAAATATATTTATATTTTAAATTTTATATTTTAAACAATTTAAACAATGCATTTTATTATTACTATTATGTTAAAAAAACTTATAATTTATTAGGAAAATGTTCTTTATAACATTACAGACAACATAATATAGAATATCACAGATAACATTTAACACAAAGACCAAAAACCACCACCAGTGTTTATTATATAATATATCATTATTATCATATGTATAAGGACTAATATGTTGTTCTAGAGTTAAAATCTTGTTTTAATAATTTGCGTAATGTAAACGAGAATTAGTTGAAAATAAAGAAAAAAAAATTTTTTTTTAGTTACAAAAATATATTCTATACACAAGATAAGTCATTTGTGACGCGTAGGTAAATTTTGATGTTATTCTAGTTAATCTCGCAAACATAATAGAGTGGTAAACCTTAAGGAATTGATAATCATAGTCGATTATTCTTCTCACATTCGACTGTAATTCATCAATTACTTAAAGCTTAAGCTTATTACTCTATTGCGTTTGCGAAATAAAGGATACCGATATTTGACTAGATGCTCTTCATATTTCAAAGAAAAAAATACGCAGAATATGAATGACCTAAAGGTGTACATTAAGGGTTAATACCAAATATGATGTATCGTCTGTATTCTATTTCCGACACATTTATAGCGCAGCAACCTGCCTGTGCAATTACATATTGCTATGCAATTACAAATAATTGCAATCACATTGTTTTCTTGATTTTGAATTCTATTTTTTTGTGTTTCCTTCAGGTGATCCAACTTTTAACTAGTATAATCAGATTATTTACATAAAAAATAAAATCGATTTTACTTTTTGTAATGTAAAAACAGATCTTTTCACTCTTCTTAAGTAATTTGGCAAAACATATGATATTTTTAATATCTTTACCTTTCTCAAGAGAACGAACATTGCGCGATGTAAGTGTGATCCTAATTCGATGAATAGGAGTGACTTCCTGTCCTGGCTTCTCAGGATTGTCAACTTTAGTAGTTGCCTGAAAATTAAAAATAATAATTATTCTACAAACACGTACAATATACAAAATGGTAATTATATAGTTTTAGCATAATCACCCAAAAAAAATCAATAAAATTAAGCATATTCGATATATTTTTGCATAAAACAAAAGAATGTAGCAGAAATAAGCGTAGCTCTATTTCACAAATCAAAGTTTAAATAAGTGTTATGCTGATTCTACAATAAGTTGGTAGTCGAAAATCTTGTCTCAACAAGTTTTAACTTAAATAGATAACTATAATTTTTTTGCATCTACTAGTTGTTAGTTGTACAGCAAGACGTTTAGTGCGACTAATGAGAAGGAATAAAGTCGATTTTGGTCAGTAAAGTTAAGAAAATCAGTCCCATGTCCACCAATATAGATTAATTTTAGTCTCGATTCAACTTACTCTTTGTCCTTTTCTAAAGATTAGAAATTAGTCGTATAAGGGCCACTTTCACCAAGCTCAATTAACTTAACTAGGCCGATTAATCCATCGGAATTGACTAATCATCATCTGTCGTCAAATAAAATGACAAATGCAATTCCAGTGGACTAACCGGCCTAGTTACTGAGCTTGGTGAAAGTGGCCCTAAGTTGGATGTTGGCCAATTGGTTGAATTTCACCAATTCACCGATAAGACTTAGAACTACAGACTATTAACTCATTGTAAAATTAGCTTTGAAGTTGACGACTATTGAGATTAGGAAATCTGTCAGAGGTGAAACGAGGTCTAGAATTGTACTGTTGCATATGGATTTTGACTTTCCATATGAAGTGACTTCCACCTCCTCTCATGCGAAAAGACACACGATGATTTTTATACAGGTAGATCTTACTTTGTATAGGAAGCACATCTCTTTAGCAAGAGAGGAGTGAATTTCATTTCGCGTGGAAAATCAAAATCTAAATGCAACAATACAATCAGACCTCGTTTCATCTTTGTGACAAATTTCCTAACCTCTATCGTCAACTTGTAACGCTTAATATCCTGCGAGGCAAAGCGACGCTTATTTCCGCCAGATTCTTTCGTTTTATGCAAAAACGCGTCGAATAAGCCTAATTTTATTGATTTTTTTTAAGTGATTAGGCTGTACAATTAACTTCTTTTTTAAGTGTATCCTATTTTGTATCAAAGATGCATAACCTAAATCGGTACTCAATGTAATAAATATATCATCGCTAGAGTAGATATACTTTTATAATTGTAAATTAATGTTACCTGAATCACTTACCATGATTGAATTCTCGTACTGATCGAGATAACCAATTTACAAAACTGATAACCAATTTATGAAACTGACCAGCGCTGAATCAGTACATGAACACATTCCACGTGCAAAGCACAAAAGAAGATGAAAGATACTTCCGGCAGAATTGCCAGATTTCCTAAATGCACATCCGCCAACTTTTCGCGCCCGAGGCGCCACAGCGCGCCAGTCTAGAGATCTTAAGGGTGAAATCACACGGTGCGGGAAAGGACTGCGGAATAGAGAATGCGTCATTGAAACAATCAATTAGCGCTATTTAGAATAACGCAAAATAATGCTGATTGGTTGCTTCTATGACGCATTCTCTATTCCGCAGTCGTTTTCCGCACCGTGTGATTTCACCCTAATGGCTTCTGCCTATTGGACGCAGAAACAATTACCACGCGGTAAATGTGACGCGGTAGCCAATAAGCTTACAGCTCTTAATGTATTCATTGGTTACTGCTAGATATGTCGAGGAAAAATATCGGCTAAATATATTCAGATATTTTAAAATTATCTATATTCATTCCGAATGAATAGACATTATATCGAATATATTGCATAGCAAATAGATTTTAAAAAATTCTCAATTTTTTTAAAACTTATGAACAAAGATCTATGATATTTGATTATTTGATGGAAAGGGGCTCCGTTTATTTATAGTCCCAATCAATATTATAAACAATAAATGGAACTCATTTTTTTATGTCTCAATAACTAATCATTAGCCTTTAAATATTAACTCAAAAATCTAAAATAAAAACAAAGTTAAGAAATATAATTGATGAAAAATATATTTAATGATCATTTTTTTATAAACTCGACACCTTATATTGAGCGCTCCTGCATCTAATTGGCATATTTTGTTGGATCTAAAAGTACAACCAAATAAATGTAAGAGCTCATTGAGAGCTCAGTCAAGTTCAGCGTAGTACCGACCTATTGATTACCAAATGCACTCAAAACTCCCTAAGAATGGAAATCATAATCCGTTATCTCAAGTAATGTCTTAAAATGCTAGTTCTCTGATTGGTTCACATGCACTAGTTTAAGACCATCTCTTGAGCAATGGATTCCGCTCTAAGTATTCATAAAAATGGATAGTGAATATGAATAATAAAAAATATCTAATTAATATTTTATTCATAATTTTTTATTCGATATTTTTATATTGAGCACCAAAAAATATTGAATATTCGATATTAACGAATAATAAACATCCCTAGTTATCGCGTCTCCTTTTGCCGCGCGACAAACATTTCCGCGTCCAGTGTGCAGGAGCCATGAGGTTTATTAGAGTATATCCACACAAACTTGCATAACCGCATGCATAAAGTATTCAATCACATTTGTTCTATATAGACGCACGTAAAATGTGAAAATTGGATAATTTTCTTTAGTGGCTATGCAAGTTTGTGTGGATATACCCTTAGGGTGCCGTCCCATGTACACGAAATCGGAACGACGAAACAGATTTCTTACTAGAAATCAATTCATTCCGTTCCGTAAAAAGTTTCTTTACTGTATCGGAATCATCGGAATCATAGCCGGAACGGTATAGAGACGATACGGAATTAATAGAATGTCATGTCGATTGCAGGCTATATTGATTCAGCTATTGTTGAAAATTTGACAACTTCGAAGAAGAAAATTAATAATAATTCTTATTTTTCAATACGACATATTCTCGTTTTATATATATGGTCCTTTTTTTTCAGTTCAAGAATTGAAAACAGATGAGGAATAAGTCGAACTTCGAGTGCTTAAAAGTAAATCGTAAATTATGGGTCTAAACGATTTTCTGCCATTATTTATAAGGTCAATCCTATTGGAAATTAATATCTTTAAGCATTCTTCGGGCGATATTCATAGTCTGTTCTTATTTTAAGACCATCTCAAGTAATGTCTTAAGATGTTAATACGACCAGAGAGAAATCTGAGAGAAGACATGATGATTCAAAACCTGTAACCGCAAAATGCTGCCGCGCACTACTGCCCTCTGACAAAGTGGATGTAAACTATATAGCAACGTCCACTTTTCTTAGAGTACATCATCTACTTTTCAAGATTAGAGATGATAAATCGATATTTGGTTCATATAATCGTGTGACATATAGCACGATTATATGAACCAAATATCGATTTATCATCTTTTAATTTAAAAATAATATTAGCTTTTTCTGTGCATTGTGAATACTGCTCAATTCAAAATTTTGAGTAGGAAATTGAGTAGCAGTTTTTCAATTCAATTGCATCCAATTGAATCTAATTGAATCCAATTGAATCTAATTGAATCCAATTGAATCCAATAAAATCCAAAAAAAGTATTTGCTGTTTAAAGTACGCATTTGGATAGAAAAAAATTCAATCCATTTTAATCCATTCTCGTTTGCTGGATATATTGCCATTTGATTTTATTTTTGTTTATATGGAAAAGCTACGCAACGACACCGACAACTGTCGGTAAGCGTGTAAAACAGTTACGGAATCGCGTTTCGGGAGTCGATTGTGTATCTCGAAATGAAGTGAAAATGATAAAAGTGAACAAATTCACTAGAATATCTATAATTTAATTGGTCAATAACTAGTGAATTTGATCACTTTTGTAATTTTCATCTCATTTTATGTTACATAATCAACTCCCTAGTGTAAATGATAAAATTGATCTCTTGGTACGATTATTCTCTAACTTTTATCAAAAAAGTAAGTCATCTCACATTGCATAATTTCCTAACTTTCATCATAGTGCAATTGCGAGCAATCTCAGAGGAGTTTGTTCGGCAAGAAAATTCATATCGAATGATAAAATCCGAGAAAAAAAGGTTAAGAAATAGAGCGAGAGAGGAATCACAACCGATTGAATCGACTGAATTGACAGTTTTAAGGTTAAATATATAATTTTCCACAGTCCAAAGACAAAAATAAAATCAAATGGTAATATACATGGTAGCAATTTTGTTACTAGATGAAAAGGATGAAGAGGTCTTTGAACTACATATGAGAATTACACGAAAAATGCTTAGAGAGTTCTTATTTATTTTCAACAGGATTGACTTTATAAATAATGGCAGAAAATCGTTTAGGCCCAGTTCCATAACTTACGATTTACTTTTAACCACTTTTAATGGAAGTTTGACTTATTTGTCATCTGTTTACAATTCTAGAATTGGAAAAAAATTAGGAATAAATTGATCTTTATGGCCGTGGTCCGATTTATACTGACAATGCTCATGAACATCGTTTGTCTTCGTTTTAACATTTGACAAACAACAAGGATGATTTTTAAGCATTGTGAGTGTGAATCGGACCACAGACTATGTTTCACTTCACATTTTCACGTTTTTCTCTACACTGGCAAATCTAGTAATTTCGTATTTTTACTTCGTCGTTATATTAGGTGTACAAATAAGTTTTAAAGCGTTTTTAATGAAATTTAATGTTTATTTATTTAGAAATGAAAACACACTTAATTATCAAAATAATCTCCATCATTATCTATGACCTTTAGCCATCTTTCGGGCAGCTTGCGAATTCCAGAAGCGAAGAAGGTTTCGTCTTTCGATGCGATAAAATTATCCACCCATTTTCGCACTTCTTCAAATGCTCGAAAGTGTACACCGGATAAGGCGTTTTGCATTGACCGGAATAAATGATAATCAGAAGGGGCTATGTCTGGGCTATACGCCGGGTGCGGCAGAACTTCCCAACCAAGAGCTAACAACGTTTCCTTTACAGGTTTACCAACATGAGGCCTAGCGTTGTCATGAAGCAATTTCACAGGACGTTTTCCTTTGCCAGTAAATGGACGATTTCGTTCGATTTCTTGATTTAAACGGATCAATTGTTGACTGTAGCGATCACTGTTAACCGTTTCATTCGGATGAAGCAGTTCATAATATAGCACACCCTTCATGTCCCACCAGATGCATAGCATAACTTTGCTGCTGTGGATGTTGCGTTTTGGCGTTGATGTAGTGAATTGTCCTGGATCCACATAATGTTTTCTCTTTTTAGGATTATCGTAAAAAATCCACTTTTCATCACCAGTCACGATTTTCCACAAGAAAGATTTTCTATGCTGTTTATTGTACAGATTCAAACACTTCTCAAGACGATCATTTTTGTTTTTTTCACTTAATGCATGCGGCATCCACTTTCCTTCCTTCAGAATCTTTCGCATCTGCCGTAAACGAATTGAAATATCTTGTTGAGTTACTCCAAGTTGCTGTGCAAGTTCGTTTTGTGTTTGACATGAGTTTTGATCGAGTAATGCTTGCATTCATTGTTTGTAACCTTCTGAGGAGCACCACTACGTTCTCTATCGCTTACATCAAAATCATCCTCTTTAAATCGCCTAAACCAAAACTCACACGTACTTTTGGATACAACATTGACTCCAAGAACAAAACAAATTGATTCACATGCTTTAGCAGCGCTTTTTCCTTGATAAAATTCGTATCGAATGCAGTGTCGAATAAATTGCTTGTCGCTCGCCATTTTAAAACCATTTAATTTTGAAGTTAAGTTTCTAATTTTGTGAAGTCAATTATGTTTTTTAATAGTACACATCAAGCGCCACTACATATCAAAAGAGCGCGAAAATATTTGAATTTTAAGTTTAAATTATACGTTACACAAAAAACGCTTTAAAACTTATTTGTACACCTAATAAAATCACACGGACAAACTCACGTGAGATAAAAGTGCGAAAAGTGATCTCACTTGAATTACACAATCGACCTCCTCATTTAATTGGATAGTTTTCATCATAGTGGAAATGCGACATATCTCACGTGACATGCTCGAAATTCTATATCGAATTATGGTAAAGCGCGTCGAGATTGGTTGAAATTAGTTAAAATTTGTCAAAATCCGTTCTATTTAAAAACATAGATTATTGGTTTCTAGTAATGGACATTATTTTTATGCTTTGGAGGAAAATAACAACGAAAATAATAAAATTCGCAAGACATTTAAATTTAATAAAAAGACAGGATACTCAACATCTATTTGAAATCCCAGACAATACATTTAGAAAATTATATAGATTAGTATAAATATATTAAGTATATAAATATGTAAATTATTTAAATAACTAAGATATTGAAATGGCCTATACGGTCGAAGCAAATCTTTATGTCTTATAATACTTTTTGCGTAAATTTTAAAATTTTCGATTTAAACAAAAATTATGAAATTGTAAGATTATAAAATTCACTTAAAAATATTATTGGCCACTAAGATCCGCTTGACCGTATAAATAATTTTATGTTAGTTATTTGAATAATACACGGTTCATAAATATCCTAATGTTGAAATAAATTATATTCTGTTATAAATTATACATATACACATGTGTGTGCTTACATGCGTAGCATCAAAAAGTTATGTATCACTTTAGTTATGTATCATTTGCATTTCGCACTCACATCTGTAATTTTCACTCTTGTGAGCATAGAGATATCGTATTTTCACTATGCTTATAGTCAATCGCGCGTGAGATGAAAGTGCGAGAAGTAAAATTCGGCGATGATACTCGACCCTCTGATTAAAGGAATGCGCTACTTGAATCGTAATCAAAATTTACGCAAATTTGAGATGTTGATGCCGATTTTTAAAATTACATGTTCTGTTATTTAAAATGGATTGTCCGTAACAAAATAATTGTGCGTCCTTCTGAGATCCTGTTCCAGTTTCACCGTCTTAATGGCTGTGTTCAGCAGAGAAAGCAGCTTTGCAACTGTTGTAAAATTCTTCAATATGATTGGTTTATACGTTTTGATCTAAGTTCATTAATCATATTGAAGAATTTTACAACAGTTGCAAATCTGCAGAAGAAAAGATCTACAATTTAAAAAAAGTGCATTATTACTTTTGCAAGTTTGCGGTATTGACATTGTCGAATGATTGAAGTGAAAATATAAACATTTTCCAATATCAATATTTTCACAATTATTTTACTGTTCAATCTATTAAATGATATCTTGATTAAGAGGAACTTACCTTCTCATCTGATCAAATCCACTTGTCCCAATTTTCCTGAGGCTTGTTTAAATGTCAATTGGCAAATGCCAATCGTTCTGTCGATGCCTTTCATTGAGGACATATTTTTTAGTCGGACGACACGAAATCAATTCAGTAACCTTTTAGATCGGTATAAGCTTGTATATGAATTTGTATCTTTTCTAAAATATGTAATAATATGTATAAATTATATAAATCTAATTTTTTAAATTGTCTCTTAATCGTCTAAAAGCGTGTAATAAAATACAACATACGGGAAAAATCTTATTTAGAATATGCATTCAGCTCTCAGGAGATTCGCAATTTAATTTCATTTTAATTCTGGTACTCATATATTATATTATGCCGAGATTGTAATCTTCACCGAGATTGAATGAGAAACAACAATATAATACAGATTTTAATGCTTTTTATAGAAAGAGAAACATAAAGTGTATTAAACAAGGAAAGATTCAGTACTAATTTCACGACGTGAAATAGGCCGGTATTCATAGTCAATTCTTGCATTTAAGTCTGTCTTAAGTGCAATCTTAAGATGTCATAAGTTAATCCGAGAATTGTATTAACATCTTAAAACATTATTTAAGACAGTTCTTAAAATAAAAATGGACTATGAATATCGCCCCATGTTTAGCGTTTCACAGTTGACCGCCTTTTCCCCTCACGCGACATTGGCCTAGTTTCCACCGAGGATTTAAGCCGGATCAGAATGTAAGAATCAATCAACTACAATCGAATATTCTACTGTTACAGTCGAATGACAGGGGAATGTTCGACTGTAATTGGTTAGTTCTTACATTCGGTTTAAATTCTCGATGAAAACTAGGCCATTGGGCGCGTTCAAGTTGACAAAGCGGCTAGCCTGCTCGCTAAGCAAATGAACATAATTGGTTGTTATTTATAGATCCAACCAATCATATTCAATCGCTCGATAAGCATGCTTAGCTGCTCTGCCGTCTTGAACTCGTCCATTCATAGGCTGCATTTTCATGCTGACCTGTTTTGACGCTCGAATCAAGCGTCGAGTATCAGCATGAAAAAAATGTAGCCATAGACAGAGACGGAAATTTAGAGAGAGACTTTTGCAAATTGAACACACCATGTTCCTTTCCACCATGATCCGGTATCAGATTTTCGTATCAGATTTTAAGGGTCTGAGCACAAGAATTGTCATAACACTTACTTAGACTTAAATTGTAGACGTAAGTAACGCACAAGCTTTGGCGTATGACATACGATTTATTGCTGTCTCTTGGAGACATTATACGTGAAAATTTAATTACGTCTACAATTTAAGTCTAAGTAAGTGTTACAACAATTCTTGTGCTCAGACCCTAACAGTCACGAATGTAAAAATAACTAAGAACGAAACGTGGATCCCTAAAATCGAATCCTAGGCATTCTTGTTATGGGCTGTATCCAAACCATTGTCCATATAATGCGATTGATTACGTACTGTTTTTTGTCTTCTTCATTAATATGGACACAAAATTGGTATGTAGCAAAATGTTAATGATTCGATAATTACAATAAATATGAATGTATATATTAATCAGCAGCTTACGATTCCGTTTATTTTCTTTCTTCTATGTCCCATTGAGCGGTAAACGCGACAGTGGAATCAAGTTTCAGCCAATCATGAGATAGTTTTATGATTATATTAAAAATATTTTACTGCTAAGGAAGTTTTAATGTTTACCAATTTAATATATACATTATTATATTTACATTAAAATACTATTTTTATTATTATAAGTATTGTAAAGAACATAAAAAGTATGATTTTATATTATTTCACGTGTTCCGCTTATTTCGCTCCATGGGACATAAAAAATTTAGGAAAAGCGCGAAGGGGTGCATTTTCACGAGCTGCTCAAACTGACCGTTTCAGCGACAAAAAAGATCACGTGACGATTTTTGTCGCAAAACTATTAGAGCAACAATTTTATATACGATAAAAGGCAAAAAGCATTAAATTTGACATTTGAGCGACAGATTCGATATGTTATTCATATTTTTCATATATCATTTACGATGTTAATACACTGAATTAAACAGTTATTAGATTATTTTGATTGCACACATCGAATCCTCTATCTGGATTAGCAATAAAAAAAATTAATTAGGTTATGTCACTAAAATCCGAACAAATAAAACAATTTCTTTAAACAAAATGCTTCTAATTTAATATTACATCCTTTTAAAAAAACCTTTTACACTTGGGGGATCCCTGTAGAGCACAATTATTCGATATATCCCCCATTTGAATGACAGTTTCTATATTCTCGGTCTGAAACATTCGTACCCACGCTGTAATATAGTGTTGTCCATGCCGACGAATGCTGCCTCAATACTGGTCCTTAATGACGTCACATTGGGATGCTGAGACTTGTTTGTGACCTTTTTAACTATGCTCCATACGTAGTAGTCCAAGGGATTTAAATCTGGGCTGGGAAGGCCAGAATGGGAGCCGAAGCGAGCAACTTGGTTTGTCTTGGCAGTCTCAAAGAGTACCTGTCATATCTAATGTGCACGATTTGTATCGGAGGTCCTCCTTGGCAATTCTACGCTTTGTTGGCTCGCTTATACCAACAATCGATGTTAATTTTCGCAACGATTGCCCTGGGTCATCCGAAATCAGCGCTTGAGCCTTTTCAACGACTGTAGGAATCCTCGCGGTGCGTTCTTTCGGGTGACTCTTCCTCACTGGCATATTGGAACCTTTGTTGGATTGTTCTAAAGCCGTATATTTTGCCACAACATCATAAACGGTTGATCTCGGGTATCCAAAGAACCGAATTATTTCTGTTGCTGAGCACCCAGCGCAAAGGCCTTCGATGATCGTGGCTCTTCGATTATACTCCTTGTTTCAACATCGCGACCATTTTAGGAATGTGACTGTTTACTAGAAGCATCAGACTTTCTCGGACGCCAACAACAACCTCTGTGCGGAGGCAATATAGCGGAAAATTTAAATTGAAATTTGTCCGGATTTGTTGACGCACCCTATATATTGTTGACTCTAATTCCAATCACTTCAACATTGTGAGATCTACATTTGACATTATTCAAAACATTGATGTTCAAATTATTTCTGGTGAGAATAGCAATCCCACCACTAGACCCACGACTAGGTTTAAAATGAGTTTTAAATCTGAGACTAAGTTTGGTTTGAGTCTTAGTTTCCGTCAGGATTATAATATCAAAGTCTTTAAAAATATTTATTAATTCCGACCTCTTTCCCTTAATATCTCTAGCATTCCAAATTACAATATTTGACAATGAATTTGCCATTAATTCTTTTTTTTTTTTTCTGTTTTAACTTCTTTTAATAAAACTTAGATAGAACTATTGTAATTGAAATCTTCACCATTCACAGTTTCCACTTCTACATCTGCTCCTTTTCCAAATGTCACTTTTAAGCTTTTCTGTTAACAATCCTCTTCTTCTCAATTCATTGCTATAGTCAATTTTTATTTCGATCTTGACAATTCATTCTCTGAATTGATCCTATGAAATCTTCGCGATATAATCTCGAGGTGAATCATACACTCTTATACCTTCTATTTATTGTAATAATAAAATCCCCTAAAATCTTTGCTATTGTTAATATACGATTGAATATTTTCTGATTTTGATTGAATATTGGATGCAATTGAATATTGAGTGTTAAAATGGATTGAAATTTTTTTCTATCCGAATGCGTATTTTAAATAGCGAATACTTTTTTTGGATTCAATTGGATTCAATTAGATTCAATTGGATGCAATTGGATTGAAAAACTGCATTTCCTATTCAAAATTTTGAATTGAACAGTATTCACAATGTGTGTGTTGTGCACAGAAAAAACTAATATTATTTTTAGATTGAAAAGCATAGAGATATGCTCCATGCAATTCCTATAAATGAATAGAAATGCATTCAGGATTAAAAAGCATTCATTTTAACATTCGTGAATCAATATTTCTGAAAATCTGAATCCATTTCAATTCATTTCAATCCATTCTCGTTTGCTGGATAGTTTATGAGATATTAATTATTTACGATTTTTTATGAGAGTTATATATTGCGTTTATAAATATAGTCTGTAAGAATTTCATGTGGTTGTGTGCATAAGGTGCGAGATCAGCATGCTAGAGATCCCACGTTCTAATCCTACGTTTTTTTTCTTTTTTTAACATATTGGCCAAAACAATGGCAATGCATTCTGTTTAAATAATTTTTCTATGATAACGATGTATTTATAAACTCGTTTTTATCTTATATGTTTTTTTATATTAATAGAAAATTAATGCTATAGGAGAATAAAAAATCTACATTTAAAGTTGTTTTATGATTATTGTATCTCTCTTGTTTGAATTAACCTGAATTTGTAGTAATTCTCATTGGCTCCGCCATGTTACTCTTGAGTACAGCCAATAGGCGCGAACTCGGAATAACCCGACTGTATAGGGACTCTGGCTCTGTGCAAAATGGAATAAATATTCAACTTCTTAGAAACCGTGTATTCTGATATATATATATATATAATTGATATCTGATAAGTTGAAAATCTTGATATTTATTCCTGTTCCTAATATTTGTTTTATTGTGCGCAGGTCCTAAAACTGTGTCTCTGTCAGGGCCCTCTATCGGCGAAGATGTGCGATTTATATACTCACTCAAAGGACGGAATCTATAAACATTGCTCAAGATTCGAGATGGTCTTAAGCTAGTGCTTGAGATTTCATGAACCAATCAAAGCCATATTACTATCTTAAGACACTGCTTGAGACGATCTTGAGATTAAGAACGGACTATGGATTCCGGCCATATACTCATAAGCCTGGATTTTCATATGGGCAACAGCGTTTTAACACAGAGCGCTGTTGGTGAAAAGTCGATTGTGGGGATAAAGTTTACCTCTATCACCCGTTTTTCACCAATTAATGTTCGGTATCAAAGCGCTGATGCCTGTATGAGGATCCGGGCTAAGGTGCCATTTCATGCGATGCTAAAACGCTTGATATTCCTTATGTTCGTTTCATTTTTAATTTGAAATCTTTATAATAATGTATCGGCTTACCTATTTATAATTTTGATATATTTAAAATAATTTCATTACTTTATTAATCGAAGCTTCCATCATGATTCTTATGCTTTACTTGGTCTAGAGCCCTTCTCTAATGGAGTCTCTGTTAGACGCCATTTTATTTCACATTGACGTGACTCTCTTATAGGGAAATTCTCTAGGCCAAGTGCATTCACTGTAATTTTATCTATGATTGACGCTAAAAAGTTCGTTTTTATCCAACTTTTCAGCGTTAGTGGGCCAATTTTTGTAATATAAAATTTATTTTGTGCATTTTTAATTAGAAAATTTCATTTATTAAAGTTCTAACATGCAAAACAAAGAAAAAAAGTGAAGTAAATTAATAAAAATGAAATAAAACTTTGAATATTTGTCTAACATAATATGAGAATATATTATGTGAAATTTCTTTTGAATTAAATTTACACATTCTGTCATGCGTGATATTTATAATTAAACACATTGAACTTAAAATTCCAAAATAAATAACACACAGTGATATACACGGCAGAAATCTAGTGTCTCCTCGTTACAGATTATAAAGGTTAGGTTCGATATTTCTTGATGCTAGAAAACGAGCGTTTCAACGTCGCATGAAAAGGCACCTATAAACTGCTCGCAACTAATTTTACGTGAAATATACTTGAATATTGTATTCATACAATATTCTAGTCACTTCATTCACATTTGCACATCCTGTGACGACTTTTTTGTTGGGGTCTTTTCTCGCCAATTTATGATTAAATTAATCGACGATCAACTGTCAGAAGTGCCAACAGCAGTTTAATCAAAACGCGTTTCCTCTCCCTTTTCCTTTTCTTTCACATTGGCAATTGTGATGATTGAAGTCAATCATTGGCTGTGTTCAGCTTCAACAGAGAAAGCAGCTTTGCAACTGTTGTGTGTAAAATTTTGCAATATGATTGATTTATTTGTTTAGATTTATAAAGAACCCAAAGCAAGAACCAATCGTATTGAAGAATTTTACACCGAACGAACCTAGCATATTTGAAATGTAGGATTCATACTACATGCTATGTATTATATATACAACATCCGTCTGATATTTATTGTTACAATGACAAAACAAACAATGCTATATGCTCCGATTGGTGTTGGCTCTTGCACAACAGCACGACGCGCGACATACAAATTGCCTTCACTCGAGTGCATCTATGTATCATTTTATTCTTGTTGTTTATCAAACAAGAATAAATAATACATGGGTGCACCCGGATAAATTTCCGAACACAGTCCAATACCGTGACGAAAATGAAAAGTTTCATAAACGTTTGTTTAACGTTTACATGAGCGAAAGTTCGTAGAGAGTTTAAAAACGGTCACTAGAGTGTTCATAAAGCGGAAATTGCAACGGTACAAGGTTTGGAAGGCATTCTTTGACGAAAATAAGAAGTTTCATGAATGTTTGTTTACATGAACGTTCAGTTCAAGTATTGAGCCTGCTGACCGCAGACATTTTTTTAAAAAAAAAGGTATAAAATTTTTTAGAAAAGTCTCATCATGAAACTTGATCCCTAGGATGGAAAGTGAAAAATATCTCCATTAATTTCAATGGTAAAAATTTTCACTTTTCACTTTTCACTTTTCATCTTAAGAATAAAGTTTTATGATTGATACCCTATAATCTTGATATATGTAATAAAACATCTTACAACCTCTATTGGAAAAATTATATGTATGCTTATTGGATTGTGTTGGGAAATTTACCCGGGTGCATCCATGTATTATTTATCCTCGTTTAACATTCGGTGAACAACAAGGATAAAATAATACATAGTGAAGCACTCGAGTGAAGACAACCTAGATGTCGCGCGTCGCGTTGGTGTGCAAGAATCATTAATCGGAGTTGCATTTAGCATTAGCTGAGAATGCAGTAGCTGGGGATTCTTTTGTACGACAGAAGACAGACATCGAACTATTTTTATTCATTTGTAGGAATTGCACGGAGCATATCTCTATGCCTTTCAATCTAAAAATAATATTATTATTACTTTTTCTGTGCATTGTGAATACTGTTCAGTTGAAAATTTTGACTAGGAAATGCAGTTTTTCACTCCAATTGCATCCAATTAAATCCCCAAAAAAGTATTCACTATTTAAAATACGCATTCGGATAGAAAAAAATTTCAATCGATTTTAATCCATTCTCGTGCGCTGGAAATTCAAATTCAACCGTTTTTCGCGCCTCAGTGCTCAGTCCGCTTCCGCTCTGGCGACATATGAAGGCATAGATAGGCGACATATGAAGGCAGCTCAACAGATGGCAGTATCGTGCCGCAGGGCAAGTTGCGCTCTCGAACGTTCAGCACGGGCGTTAATTCAAACCATACGGTGTGCACTCGGTGGAGGTGATGAGAGCACCCATCCATTTTGAAAGTAAAAATTATAGCGTGCGATTCGGAATCGTTATTTGCGGTCTAACGTTGCGCGAGGGTTAAAAAAAGGCGGTGGTGGTGATACGTCGTAGATGGAATCTCTTACGCGAAGTGGCCGCGCGTAAAATGACGTAGACTGAGGTGTGAGCGCGCGCGCGCGCGCGGACGAACAGACGGACAGACGGACGGACGGACAGACGAACGGACGGATGCCTACCGACAGTACCGACACACTGCCGACTGCCGTCGCTACCCATCACTACCGACGTGTACGCGACGTACGCGTGTGTATAGCGTATACACGGATTACACGGCGGTGAGCGGAAACGGTGCGCGGTGTGCCGTCGCGTCGCGCCGCGCGTCGTAGCGATCGGCGGTAGCGTACGGGAAATTGGCCGCGGTGCCTTCACCAATGGATGCCGAGCAGCACGGGACGCCATTTTGATATACGGCCGCACATCAAGCGCTTCGCCTCGGTTGCAGTGAAACGCGCTCCGCGAGTCGTTCACCGCCGGCCTGCGTAGGACACGGCCGCGGGGTCGAATTCGGGCTCGGGGCGTAACGCGAGCTGGCCGGGCATCGCGAGGTGGTGCTTGGTGATGTCAGATGTGGTGCGTGGCGCAACGGATCCCCGTGAGTTTTCGTTGACAAGTGACAGGTGAATCGATCGGGGCCTACGAAAGAGAGAAAGAGAGCAAGGCTCTTGAGAGCTCCTTGTCGTCATCGTCGTCGTCGTCGTCGTCGTCGTCGTCGTCGTCGTCGTCGTCGTCGTCATTGTCGTCGTGTTTGTTGCGGTCTCGAGAACCGAGAGGAGAGTGGAACGAAACGGAGCGAAGCCGAGCCGAGCCGAGCCAACCGCGAGTGGTATTATGTCGTGTCGTGCCGTACCGTGCCGTACTGTACTGTACTGTACCGTACCGTACCGTACCGTACCGTATTGTTCTTTACTGTACCGTGTGCCTCCGTGTAAATGCTACTATAAATGCGAGTCGTTTGTGTTTGACCGCTGCTAACTAGCTTCTGAACAGCGGCGCATACCGATTTTTCGTGCACGCGGCGCGAGAATCTCGTGTCGTAGTCGCGCGCGGACGCTCGCGGAAGCGTCGTACGCGGCAGCGAGCAGGTAATTCAGGGGCGGCAGGAAAAAGCCGCTACCGCTGCCGTCGTCGTCGCTGTCTCGTCTCTCGTCTCGTCCCGTCCCGTCTCGTTTCGTGCGAACGAACGCGCGGTCGACCAACAAGGGGAAGAGAAAGACAGAGAGCGCGTGTGTGTAGGAGAAAGAGCGTGAGAGACAGGGAGGGAAGGGGGGAGAGAGAGAGAGAGAGAGAGAGAGACAGAAAAAAAAAAGGTATCGAAGAAGCCACCGGCCGACTTGGGTGCAGGACAAGACGACCCGATGTCGGAAGCGGGTCGCGACCTCGTGTCGACCCGCGGTAGTCCTCACCTTCGCCCTCGTACGTCGTCGTCGTCGTCGTCGTCGTCATCGTCGTCGTCGTCGTCGCCGTCGCCGTCGTCGTCGTACGTCGCTGTGAGAGCAGCAACCGCAACAGGACTCTCCTCGTATAAATGTGCTCCTGTGCGCGCCCATGTGCTGCACTTCCTTCTATTTCTCTGCCCGCTACCCCTGCGTCGTGCCCTGTAAATCCGGAGCACACCAACCCCGATTAGCACGCCCGAACACGCGCACTTCGTACTCGCAAACATGGCCAAGATCCTCAACAAGGACCCCGTCACGTACGAGAAGGAGAGAGACAACTTCCTCAAGGACCTCCGACACTTCCACGAGACTCGAGGGTAAGCCAAAATGCACATGTACCGATGCACTGCATCTGATGGAGTGATCAAGTACAGAGTAAGTCCCCTCTTCCCTCCATCCTGCGTGCGTACATACATACGTTTGTCTCCTTAGATCAACTTAGATCGCTCTCCTCTTCCTTCCTCCCCTTCCCCTCCCGACCGTCATCACCCGACCGCCAGAATCGACGATCAGAAGCCGCCAACGCGCGCCAGCGCACGTTGAGGTTAGGTTCGACTTCGTTCCTTCGATTCTTGTCGTTCTTGGGTTTCGAGGACAAAGGTTCGTATTTACCGAGCGTTTCCCGTGAGTATTTTCCGCGTGGACGGTTTTACACGCGCCAGGAAAACGTGCCTCGCGGAAAATACTTTAGTATACGGATTACTCTTCTATACACAAGTGTACACATGTATGTATGTATGTATGTATGTATGTGCGTGCATACACATGTAGATTTGATATAGCATCGAGATATTCTCGAAATGTGCGCGACGGTGTAACGTAAATATGCTATGAACGTACTGTTGTCGTGATTCGATTTAGCTCCGGATCTTATATCACGATTACGTGAACTGCCAATTTTTTCTCTTTTTTTTTTTCTACGATGTAAAAACGGAAATAACACGCGTTATGCGCTAATATTTTGTACGTCTAGGCTTGCTACGTCGCGATTCAAATTCGTTTCAAATTTGATGGATGGATTTGGAAATTAGATTTCCTTCGGGCACTGTTTCTCTGGCAAATTCACAAATTTATCAATTAAACTTTGCATTAAGATTCTATGAAGATACTTGTAGATACTTGCCACTTTTCTCTCTGTCTTATCATTTATGGATAAAAAATGTATTTGATTTTTTGGCAAATTAATTAATTGTGAAAGATTTCGTTATTCTTTACATTCATAAAGAGAATCTATTGAAAAATATAATAGTTAACACGATTATATACTTTTTACATGATATTTTTACCAAATCATAAATCTTAAAACGGAAAAAAATTGCTTTCCAATTTATGAAAAATTAATTATCTAAATATAAATGAAATTCATTTAAAACTTGTCGATATTACAAATATTCTTTTCTAATTTTAGGACTCTCTTCAAGAAGTCTCCAAAGATAAATGGGAAGGATATAGATCTGTATTTATTATATGTGGTAGTGACCGCTCATGGAGGATGGATTAAAGTGAGTCTTTTTTTATTTAATTGAAAGAGTTTTAACTAAATATATTGTGAATCATTATTTTAGCTCGTTCTCCTAATTATATTTAACATTAAGTATATAGATTAATGTTGTTTTTAATCCAGTTACAATGTATTGCTTAACAAGGATGTATGAAACATTGCAACATTGTTATACAATAAAAAATATTTCTGTGTATATGTGTATGTGTATATATATGTATATATATATATATATATATATATATATAT
>JAANIC010001006.1:16654-53535 GCA_017607545.1 Acromyrmex charruanus | reverse complement strand
ATTTTGGGTTATTTTAAATCAATTTTTTTGTGACGAATAAAAACGTCATTCTAAAATTCTTATACCTACTGCTGTTGTTGAGAAAATCCTTCGTAAAAATTAGAAGGCGCAAATGTACGAGTTATCGCCATGCCGCCATGACAGTTTGCCCAGTAATCGTCATGGGTATGTCCCACAATTATACGTGTTTAACTATCGCATACACGAACGATGGAATGATTCAGACACATAAATTTATATATATATATATATAATAATTTTATATAAAATATATAATATATATAATCTATATAATAAAAAATTTATAATATATATATATACATAATATATATATAATATATATATAATACATATAGTATATATATATATTTTTATAATTTTTTATATTTTATTTTTTTTAGAACTATCATTATTACAAATTTTCAATAAATATTAATAGCTGTTTCAACAGAAAAGAATTGTTTTTATTATATAAATAAGTGCCGATCTCTGTTCTAGATGTATCAGTTATCGACACAGAAATGATCCAGTGATCAACATCCTTTATTTGCTTGCGTATCTATTTATTAACTCGACTATGCCTATGATGATTACTGATCCGTAGAATGTCTAGATAATAACAATTATGGATCTAATTTTCTTATTTGGATTTTGAATACATTATTATTCGATTTACAAAAATTTTTGTCGTCCCACCTAGTCCCAGTAATCGACAGATATGGCGATTACTCGAACGACTACGTGCTTCGGTGAACCAGTGCTTGTAGTCACGTAAAAAAAACCTATGAAATTTGTATGAAACAATAATTTGTGATAGTGTACGTGCGATTTATAACTCGAAGCTCAATTTCCTCATGCAAGTTTCCAATACTCCAAAATCACACGAGATGTCAAACAGTGTCTCTTAACCTCACAATGAAGCATTTGATCGAAATCTCGCATAGGCTCAGTTGCTGCACGTATTCGGTTTAATCAATAGTGAATTCATATATTTACGAGTTTCATAATGTAACACAACATTGCAAATACTTCCTTGGAATCAATAAAAATATCAGCAAGCTTCACGATCGACAGAAAGCACTAAAATACGTCTGTAATACGTGAACTTGGCGATTACTGGTATCCTGACGATTTCTAGGCCAACTACCTTATATATTTATTTCATATATGAAAAATTTTTCATGTAAATCCAGAGTTCATGTTCACGCGTAGCATATACATTATATTCAGAACATATAAACATGCAAAATTCTTTAAAAATTCAAATTTTCTTTCAAATTTCTTAGCAAACTCTAAAACCGTATACAAAGAATGCAATACAATTTTGAAATCAAATTCATTTTTAATAAACAAAATTATAATGGTAAACTTAATCTACTTAACCTTAAATTTTAACACTAGAAGGACCGGATAAAGGAGCCAAATTGGTTCCAACAGTCTTTCTAAGTAGACAATTAAATAAAAATTCAACCTTTTTTATATAATTGAAAATTTTTTTACTAACATTAAGAACATGAAAAATGATGAAAAGTCACAAAAGGATTTCACGTGGAAGCAAAATTGAAAAAAGTTATATTAGTTTGAATTTTGCGAGGAGCCAAATTGGCTACCTCGGTCTTTTTAATGTTAAGTAACCTCAATTCGAATTAATAAAGTCCTTATTCTGAAACTCTAACGACAGTATATTGTTACATTGTCAATGCAAGGGTTTTATAAATGGTAACAAAAGCTGCGCGACAACAATACAATGACATCATTACTGTCATTAATAAGAGTTATAAAATAATTAAATAGGGATTTAAAAATCGATAAAATTAAAATGGTTAAAATATCGCACGACATCCGCTCACGATACGAAATTACGCACGCGTTGCGATCGAGCTCTAGTGAAGTTGAAGTACCGAAATTGACGAGAGCAAAATTCTACGGTAGATTAAAATTCTACGATGAAATAAGAGAGAGAGAAAAAAAAATGTTGAAAATGAAACTTTATGTATAACTTAGTGACCTTAGAGATAAGGTTCACAGACTTCTTTGACTAATTGCACATAAATCTTACCATAGACTTTTCTTAAAAACGAAATTATAATAGTTTAAAAAATTACGATTTTCATGATCACAAAAAAAGTAATAAGTCAAACGGTCTGGAAAGATATTTGCGTGCATAAACTTGCATATAAATTTGACCTCAAAAAGTAAACATAATCTCATCTTGTTTTCGTTCGATGAAGATGCAGCTCTTGATTTATTATCGTATATTCCATACTATTTCATTAAGATATACATGTAGGTTTAATATTTTATATAAATTATGTAGATATTTGTAATTTTGGATGGGTCTTGATAAGGCGCCCCAAATTTTCGACACTTTACTGAAGAACCACCTTAAAGCAACTATGCGTGTTCTTTTTTTATACTAATTTATATTATTCTGTACATGAAAATATTAACGTACGATTATAAATAAAAAGGAATAATTTACGAGACGTTTAATGTTTTATATTAATATGTGTTAGAAAAAAAATAAGTATAAATTTGAAAATTATTGATATTTTTTGATATCTCTTAATATCCTAAATAGTTCTCATTAGAAGAATCATATTATATAAAAAATATCATAATTCTATTTAAAAAAATGGAGGTGATTTTATATCTTTATGGCACCTTTAAAAAAAAACAACGTGATCAAAATACGTCTCTCTCGGAACCGTACCACTTTTTATCTGAAACTTTCAATCACGTACGCACGTACGCACGCACGCACGCACGCACGCACTCATTTTCGAGATATTTTAGTACATCAATTGAAATGAAATCTACTCTAAGGCCGATATTGATAGTCAGATCTTATATTCAAAATCGTCTTAAGTACAGTTACGAAGCAATCGGAAGGCTGTATTAGCGTCTTAAGACATTACTTGTGACAGACTTGAAAGAGAACTGACTATAAATACTGTCCTAAATTTCTTGGAGTGAAATCTCACTCCAAAAAATTCAAATACTGCCACTATTAAAAAAAAAGAGTGAAAATTAAATTAAAATTTATATTATTGAATAAGACTGACAGATTTTCATTCTTTTTTTTGGAATGAGATATTTTGAGTCGCTGAATACGAATCTGATGACATCAAAATAAGATCATCCAGGGAAAATTTTTAATCTAGAGCGAAAAAATGAGTCATTTTACCCTGGATGATTCTAGTTTGATGTTAGATTCATATTCAGCGATTCAAAATATATAAGAATAACTGGATACTTTTTTTCGTGAGCCTGTAATATATGCTTAAATTTTTTTAATTTGATGTTACAGTTTTTTGTTCGAGCAGCTTATCCATATTTGAAACCCTTTTTTATACATATCACTAACCTTTTATGGTACAATGGCTTTTTGTTCGGGCAGCGCACATATATTTGACGCCTTCTTCGTTAATTTTCTTTAAATAAGTATTCTGTATTTGATTTTACTGATATATGTCATTTAAATTTTTGTTTTTGCGGTACAATTTTTTGTTCCAGCATTCTTTTTATTGTACAAGGTTCTTTGTTCAGACAGCACATCTATATTTGACGACTTATTTTATCCTTTTTAAAAAAAAGTTATACATATTTAAATTCTTTTCGTGGTACAACAGTTTTTTGTTCGGGCAACGCACTTACTACATTTGACGCCTTATTCTTTCTTTTTTTTTTTTTAGAATAAGTAATCTTGTATTTTAATTTTATTTTACTGATTTTACTGACTGCATTAATCCTTTTTATATAAAATTTTTTTCTGAACGATGTGTGTACTTGGCGTACTTTTTTTTACCTTTTCTCAAAAGATAATAAATTTACGCAATAAAGTATCGTTATAGTAATTAAACAAACACCCGTAGACACATTTAATCTCAATTGAGTATAATGTTGATTTTTTCCAAAAATCTAATGCTATTTACTATCTACTGTAAAAATCATAAAACAATTCTTATGATATTACTTTGAATGAATTTTTAAAAATACATACGTTATTAAAAATACAACATCAATAAAATGTGTAGCGCTGTTCCTAATAAATTAAATTCAATTGGCACTTGAAAGAGATAAAACAAATGCTAAAGAATTTTGTGATATGTATCATTTAATGGAAAATACTACAATTATTGAAATATAAGAACTAGTGCCTGACCCGCATTTAGTGCCCTATATACTATATTATGAAAATTTGTTACAATTACATGAAAAAATATACTATCGTTATCATAATTCTTAGTCTAATATAAAGATAAGTTTATATAATTAGAGATAAAAATGCTAATTTTTGTAGATATTTTCACTATAAATTGATTTTTATATATTTATTTATGTATTAATAATCTTGCATTTTTTTTTAATGATGTAGCTTACTCTTTGTCTTTCTTAATATTTTATATAATTGGGAAAAGATAAAGAAAGTTAATTAAATCAAAATTAAAATTAATCCATATCGATAGAAACAGTCATTGTATATAATTAGTTTCGAAAAGAAATGAAAAATCTTTGTTCGCAGCCTTGTGGTAGAATCCGTCGACAAATCCGCTCGCGTTCGCGGATTAAATCTCGATCTTTAAACGATCGAGAGCGCAACGAGTATTTTTACGGTGTTACGCAAGTGCGTTACGAGTGTACGCAATTTTCCGAAATGCCGATCTCTTCTCATCTCGCGCTCTCGACGATAGTACCATTATTAGTACGACTAACTATAACTTATGAGAATTTGGCATCGGCGAGCATAAGATAGCGCGGACACGACACGACGTGACCCGGATTCCGCGTGAGGAGTGCTCTGTACAGTGACTTTAATTCCTACGGTGATAATCGCACGTCCTCGCGTTACGAGGCGCGGAATTAAAACGCTTTCACCTATCGCGCGTTTAAACGCGATACATCGGTTCTTGGAGTATCGATGGAAATAACCGAGGCAGTTCTCTGTCGAGGCAAACGAAGAAAAAAGAGGAAAGGAAAGATTATGAAATGTGGTTACGAAAGTCCGACGTTAGCTTTCCTTCCGAGAAAATAATATATAGAATATATGTTCGAAGAATCGCAAACGTTTGCCCCTAATTCACTCGTTATTGGCTGCGTAGAGCGATTCAGTAGAAAAAGAAGCTTTTGCAACTATTGTAAGATTCTTTAATGATGAGATATCGCCTTTTTTTTTCTTCACTGGATCTGAAAATGTATGAACCAATCATATTAAAGAAATTTTACAATAGTTGCAAAGCTGCTTTTTCTGCTGAACGCAGCCATTATGACTGTCCATCCAGGTTAAAACAGTTGTATGGCTGCATTCTGCTGAACGCAGCCATATTGATTTTTCAAATTTGGCGTTGGACCGTTTTCTGTTTTATTACGTTGGAGGGGAAAAATGAGAAATGCGCAAGAGCATTTTGCACTTTTTCTTCTAACGTTTAATGGTTATGTCCCAATTTATCTCGAATGCGGGGAAGAAAAGAACGAAAGAAAAGAAAGAAAAACGTACATAATAATGCCGTTGCTGAGAAGTGATAGAACGTGTACCGATTCGATTTCGCGGATATTTCACCTCGATAACGCGGATTGTAACTTGCTTGCATGACGGGTTTCGCGGCTGCGTTCTCCGTCGCATTAATTTTCCGGGCGACGCGTGCCGTGAACACGCCATTGTCGTATCCCTTTCTTTACGAGCGTAGCCGTGGCGAATGAGAGAGTTTGATATACACGCTCTTGGCGATTTCGCTGCGATGTTTACGACCGATTGATGATTATCGCGGCCTGACTTTTGTATAACGATGAAGGTGGTTTTGCGCGTTTGGTGAAATCGCGTGGCGATAGGTGATGCGCTAATGTTTATCACATTCGTGTTTCTGCCATCAACGAACTGGTCGATACTTGTATGCAGCTTATATGTTATTGTTCTCATCCGAACAAGTGGTCTCTCCAACGTGGAAAGAAAAGGAGAAAAAAATGAATAATGCAAGAAGTATTTAGCTGAAAAGAACGGACTTATGATTTTTTCAAAACTGCGCTTTCACATGATATCGCAAAGATTTAAGTATATAAGCCCAAAGTAAACGATTCGAATTCAAATTCAATTCGAAATTCTTCAGATTGGCTCCTCGCATTTGTGTTCCACATTTGTCTTCCATCTTTTTCATCTTTCACGCGAATGCGTTATCAGTCCGAAGTGCGTTCAAAATTTCACACATTTGTTCTCTTTCGTTTCACCCTACTTCGTGATACCAATGACCGAATAATGGCGGTACAAACGGAAGGAGTAATAAGGTTTGAGGGAAGGAGTATTTGGAAGAATTACCTACGTATGATTATCAAACATTAAAAACACTGATTGTCAATCATACGATAATTATAACCATACATAATTTACACTGTTTGATCCTCGTCAAGCGTAATAATCTTAAAATGTATAAAATACAATTACTCAAAAAAAATTTTGCTCATAAATTTTGCGTGGATTTCTTCTTTAGGGAGCATTTTCTCCATCGAGGGAAGTTACCCAGATGTTCAATTAGTTTAGAAAAAGTAACGGTTAGAAGTTATAGTATAGTCTTACCTCTCATTAAAAAACTAAAATGAGTGTCATTTGCTCGGAAAATTTGATATTCATTAGAAAAATGAATTCAAAGTCCGCTACGAGTGGCTCCGAAAATGGGTTTAAATGACATTTTTCGTAACTTTTTTTTACTTTTTGGATTTTTCTACGTGTGAGTAATAATACACATAAGTGCAGAAAAGAAAATTTGGGTTTCAATTCCAATGGTGGATATTGAACATCTTTTAATTTTTTATCTATCTCTCCCGAAATTCGTATTGCGTTTGGATGTGGTACACTTGTAAAGTTGTATAAACGTATGTACGTATAAAAGTATATATATTTTCTTATTGTACATTACTGTAACGTATACACATACATGCACGCACGTAATTTTATAATTATAATACATTATATAAATCAAACAATTATATTACGAATTAAAATAACAAGAATGTAATGAAAATGTATAATAAGTAAGAAAATATATGTACTTTTATACATATATTTACATACATATACATATTTATAAGTGTACCATATTCAAACGCAATTTAAACTCCGAGAGGGATAGATGAAAAAAATCGTCAACATCCACCATTGGAATAGACATCTAAGTTTTCCTTTCCATTCCACTTACGTATTATTTACATGTATGTATTAGGTGTTGGAATTAATTCCGTAGCGTTTTTTTAATGAAAGAATGTCATTTATTTCACATGAGCATTAAAAAATACATTAATGAAAGTACTTCCCATCACTTTCTACTACTTTTGACCATCTTTCTGGCAGTACATGAATCCCGCGTCGGAAAAACGACATGTCTTTTGAGGCTATCCAAGAATCGATCCATTTTTGAGCTTCTTCGTAAGAATGAAAGCGCCGGTCAGCTAGGCCATGTGCCATCGAACGGAATAGGTGAAAATCGGAAGGAGCTATGTCAGGTGAATACAGCGGGTGGGGTAGAACTTCCCATTTAAGCGTTTCCAGGTAGGTTTTTACTGGTTTTGCAACATGAGGCCGAGCGTTGTCATGTAACAAAATCACTTTGTCATGTCTTTGCGCGTATAGCGGCCGTTTTTCTTTTAAGGCTCGACTCAAACGCATCAATTGAAGTCGATAGCGATCCCCCGTGATAGTCTCGTTCGGTTTAAGCAGTTCATAATAAATTACACCCTGCTGATCCCACCAAATACAGAGAAGAAGCTTCGAGCCATGGATATTTGGTTTTGCGGACGATGTGGATGCATGGCCGGGCTTACCCCACGATTTTCTACGCTTTGGATTATCGTAGTGTATCCACTTTTCATCGCCAGTCACGATACGGTGCAAAAAACCTTTTCTTTTCTGCCGTTGAAGCAGTAGTTCACACGTGCCAAAACGTCGTTCGACGTCTCTCGGCTTCAATTCATACGGCACCCAATGTCCTTGCTTCTGGATCATTCCTAACCCTTTTAAACGTTTTGAAACAGTTGACTCATCAACTTGTAATATTTTTCCAAGTTCTGATAGCGTCTGAGATGGGTCTTCATCGAGTAATTGCTCTAATTCTTTGTCTTCAAATTTTTTCGGTGCGCCAGAACGTTCTTTATCCTCAAGTTCAAAATCATTATTTTTGAAGCGTCGAAACCAGTCTCTGCATGTCGTATCCGACAGAGCATTGTCACCATAAGTCTGAACAAGAATTCTATGCGCTTCAGCTGCAGATTTCTTTTGAATAAAGTAGTGTAATAAAATTCCCCGCAAATACACTTTATTCGGCACAAATTTTGACATATTCAATGAATTATACAGTGTTGTTATTTATGATTTCAAGAAAGGTTATGTACGGCAAATGACGTCCTATGATAGATGTTTACAATGTATACGGAACTATAGGTAACAACGAAATAGTGTACTGCTTGTGCCATCTCTTGTAAAACGCTACGAATTAATTCCAACACCTAATAGAAAAACCCAAAAAGTAAAAAAAAGTTACGAAAAAATATTTAATTCCATTTTCGGAGTCGCTTATAGCGAACTTTAAATTCATTTTTCTAATAAATATTAAATTTTCCGAGCAAATGGCACTCATTTTAAGGTTAATAGGAGGTAGAATACTATAACCTCTAATCATTACTTTTTCAAAACTAATTGGACATCTAGATAACTTCCCTTGTAAGTAAAAAATCTTAAAAGAATCATACTATATCTATATCTATAATATGTATTCATTTATAAAAAAGTGGACACGTGAGTTATGATCAAAAATATAAATTTCTCTAAGTCAGAAATAAATACGTGATGAGATGGATATGCTACTCGTAAGAAAAAATTTCCCAGAAGTCCTATAAGAGAAGGCATTCGCAAATCGTATTGGTGAGAAATCTTGGAAACTGAAATTCTTTTAGTGTATCCTTTCTGGGCTTCTGAAAGAGCTGGTTTTTTTGCTTATGATGGTGTGTATTTGGGAATGTGATGCTAATTAATAATATTTTAGCAATAAGATTGAATTATTTTTTTATCTATATATTTGAAAAATTTTTTACCGAGGTTTATGCCATCACAAAGCAAATTCTGTTAACTAAAAGATTCTTCTAGTTATTAAGAGGATTGTAATTTTAAATTCAACTTACTCAGCATCTCATAGTTAGGTATATTCCTCTACATTTTAGAATATCTTCATGAAGTTATATATTAGAGGAAAATCCACTAGAATCAAAAAGGTAAAGAGCAAAATGTAAATATATATATATATTTTTTTTGAGTGAACAATTTCGAATGTTTTTCGATTATTGAATTTCGATGCTACAAAAAATATTCTACTTACAAGCAAGAAATTCCTCTTTAGTATATTAAACTTTTAGCAGTGAAATTTCATTGCAATGAGTTGAAATTTCACTTCAAACGTTAATGGCAATTGAATCAGTGCTGCTACAGTGAATTTTACTGCAAGGTCAGAGTGAAAAGTCATTACTTAATTGGAGTGAATTTGTTAAAAAAGAATTAATTTGGAGAGTATAATAAATTGAATAAATTACTCCAAGGGGAGAATGAATAATTTTTATTTAATTATGAATTCATTTTCTCTCTCAAAAAAGGAGATATAGTTACTTACACTACTTACAAACTTCTGTGTAAGAAGTTTTAGATGTTATAAGAAAATATATAGACTATATTCTACAGGGTGCGTTACCAAAATCCGAACAATTTTTTTAAACAAAATGTTTTTAATGAAAAATTAAATATTACAAAAAATCCTTTTACATGGCACTTGGGGAATCCCTGTAGAGCACAATTATTCGATATATCCCCCATTAGCTTAAATGATGGCCTCTATAAATGAATTTCTCTTACGGGAAGATACGTTATCTATTGAGAGCTTTGCGAAAACATTCCAAACTTTAAATCAGAGTGATTACGTTTTGTCTATTCAATTCGATTGATCGAATGCATTAAACGAACCCACCTCTACATAAGAGTGGGCCGATTGAAGCCAAAAGAGTAAAAATTTACTTTTAAAGTCACTTACTTTTGTTTGTAGTGAAATTTTTACTGCTAAAAATTTAGATTATTTAGATAATTTTTTTTAAGCAAAAAAATCTTACATGAAGCATATGTCTGTATTTGTAATACGTATTTATCTTTAAAAAAGTGGATGCATGAGCAAGAATGAATGTCTGTATAGAAAATTCTATATAATATAATATAATATTCTGTATATTATAATAACTTGAATTGCCTCTTAAAATATAAAAGGATTTGAAGTAAGTACGCGGCCTCGCCACGAGATGGATGCGCTACTCGTAAGAAGAAAACATCCAAGGTCTATAAGAATGCGTATGCAAATCGAGTTTGAGAATCTCCCGGAGATTCTAAAGTTATTTATGTGCTATGTATACGAGAGAAAAGTTTCTTCTATTAAAAAAAAATTTGTTTGAATTAAAGAAATCTGTGCATTACTTTATACGATTAAAGAAAAGTTTCTTTGATTTGAACGTCTTTTCTTGGAATAGAAAAAAAATTTCTTTGATTTGAAATTTATTTCTTGAAATTAAGTAAATTTTTATTTTCTTCAAAGGTATTTTCACTTTAACTTGAAAAAGTCGACAAGAAAATGATTTCTTCAAGTTAAACATTACTTTTCTTTCTGAGGTTTTGAAAGATCTATTTTTTTGCTCATCTTGAAATATGATGCTAATTAATAATATTTGAACAATAAAACTGAATTAATCATTTATATAGTCTCTAAATTTCTTGGAGTAAAATCTTACTCCATCAAAAGAGAGTTAAAGTACTGCCACTATTAAAAAAGTGAAAAATTTGCATTTCTTGAATAAGAGTAGTAGATTTTCACTCTTTTTTTTTTTGGAATAAAATTCATTCAAAGGAAAGAAATCTTATTCATTTTTGAAATGAGAGTGAATCTTATTCCAAAAGTGCGAAATCTTAAAAAAAAAAGGTGAAAATCTGCCACTCTTATTCAAGAGTACAAATTTTTCGCTCTTTTAATAGTGGCAGTATTTTAAATCTTTTGGAGTGAGATTTTACTCCAAGAATAGAGAGTATAATTAGATATCTATGTATGAAAAATTTTACTGGGATGATGTGCATGTTACTAAGAGACAAATTTTTCTAGTCAGAAGATTTTCTAGTTTTAAGAGGATTTCTTAAATTCAGTTTTGATTATACGATATATTTCTTTATATGTTAAAATATTTTCTTGATGCTTTATATCAGAAGAAAATCCTCTGAATTCTCTAGAATTCAGCGACTATCGTTGAAAAATACATTTTTTAAATGTATTGTTCAATATGTCTCAAACTGTCAATTAATCGATATATAGAATTATGATATAAAATGATTAGAAATTGGCAGGATATTCCAAAAGTACCGGATGTCTTTTTAAGAACAGATTGTTCGGAATAGATGAAAATTTTAATACGAAAATATCGAGGCTATACATTTTTAAAAAATTAGTAAATCTAATTTTCAGTTTTATACAGATTATGTATCAGTTACACATATGTATATTCGAAATTATCGATTTGTGGTCATCGTGCAAACTGTTCGCGTCGATCGGACGTCTAGACGAAAACATTAGGACTACGTGGATGCGACGTGAGGTCAAGGTCATTCATGGAGATACTATACTGTACGAACGAGATAGCTCGTGAGGCAATGGAGGAAAAAGGGGGAGAGGAGGCGTGAAGGAAAAGGAAGAGAGAGGACAGGAAAAGCAGAGAAAGAGAATGGGCGATAGAGAAGCAGCACGAGGAGGAAATGGTGGATGGAGGTGGTACGAAGGCTTCCCTTCCTCAACAAGTGTGATCGAAGCTCATCGTTACACTGTATGATGTACAAACTGGCCTGGCTGCCGCGGTCGAAATACCTTATTTGCGCGAATAATTTCTGGCGCATCGGCAGCTCGCTATATATAGGGTGATTTTAACATATTTCGTTATCCATCATGAGCAGGTAGAGTGAATCGAACTGAGTCGAAAAGTCCTATACCATTTTGCAATTTTCGCAATAGTTAACAAGATATTAATTATTAAAAATTGCCAAATATTGGTCTTGAATAATATTTTACTCAAATACTATCAACTTTATAGAAAAGCTGCAAGAGACAAAAATCATTTATTTTCTTTTCATAAAGTTCTGAGAATTTTTTCAGAATTTTATCATACCGTATTTTCTCATGTTGGTAAAAATAAAAAAATGCAGTACTAAAAAGTTGATAAAAAATTCTGAAAAAATTTTTAGATTTCTATGAGAAGAAAATAAACAATTTTTGTCTCTTGCAGTTTTTCTATAAAGTTGATAGTACATATTTGAGTAAAAAATTATTCAAGACCAATATTTGGCAATTTTTAGTAATTAATATCTCGTTAATTTTGCGTAAACTGCAAAATGATAGATGACTTTTCGACTCAGTTCGATTCACTCTACTTGCTCATGATGACGAACTATGTTAAAATCATCCTGTATATCACGCCTGTCTTTAGATTTTCGCGATGGACAAGAGATTCTGCGAACCGCGAGGTTTTCAGAAATTCCTGCGAAGTGACGCCCGTTTCAATTTTAAGTGCAATTTTAAATGTGTGAAAATAAAGCTGCTGTAAGTTAGTTAAAGTAGCGAAATTAAAAAAAAAATTTGCGAAGTGATTCTCGGAATATCTGCGAATATTTGTTGGTCGTAATAAGATAAATCTAATAAATAGGAAAAACATATGAATATAGAGTGAACATAGAATCATTCTTTGAAAAAAAGTGATAATATTTTCATCCTTAAAAAAGTGGCAGATTTCAGTCTTTGGAATGAGATTTTACTCTAAGATTGGGTTATTCCATCTTTCGGTAAACTTCAGCTCACTGTTTACTCTTACTCTTTTATGCTCTTACTTTTTTACTTTTTTGTTTATGTGATAGGTAAATTGCCACATAATTTATTTAAAGATGGAACAACCGCCCTAAGAAATTTAAAGAATAAGGTAAATATCCTAATAAATGAGAATGCGTTCAGTGATCGAAAAATCAATAATATATTTGCAACGATTATACAAAAGAATATTCTGCTCTTTCGCAATATCTTCTTAAGTTAGAAGAATTTGTCTTTTAGTGACATGTACATCAACTCGGAAAACAATTTTTTATACATAACTATTATATATAAAAATGATTAATTCAGTTTTATCGTTAAAATAATATTAATGTCCATTTCCATCAACAGTAAGTTGAACCGAGATTAAAGTTAATCTACGTTGCGGAAATGGGCATGATTAGTATCACATTTCAAAATGAGCAAAATAGATCTTTTAGAGGCTTAGAAGGCATACTCCGAAATAACTTTAGAATCTCTTCAACTCGATTTGCATACACTTTTTTATAGAACTCCTGAACGTTTCTTTTTATGAGTAGCACATCCTTCTCGTAGCGAAACTGCGTACTTACCTCTTTTAGTATATCCTCTTATTTCAAGAGCCTATTCAAATTGCTATAGTGGAATTTCCTACAGAGAAATTTACTCTTCATCATAGCTTATGCGGTCACTGTTTTATAGATAAATACGTGTTACGTATACAGACTTCATGTTAGATTTTTTGCTTGGAAAATGTTAAAATTCACTTATCAATAGAACATTTTTTTTACATGTATAATATTATATTTGTCAATGGCAGCAAGAAAGACCGAACTAAGAAGAAGGTCAATATTTGTATCGAATTAAATCATAAAAATATAAATTTATTGTAAATTATTACGAAAAAATTATTCATTTCAATTATCGTAAGAACAGTCATATCTTCTCATCTTGTTACCATCTTGGGCTATTTTTAAATTCGCATCCAAGTGCCACCCAGGAATCATTTCATCTTTGTTATTTATCGAATGTTAACCAAGGATGACATGATACTCGGGGAGCACCCGAATAGGAATTCGAACATGCCCTTAAGTAATACATAAGACGGTACAGTCACTTTTGTAAAGTTGACACCCCATTATTAAAATTTTGATCTTTCTAGTTCTTCTATTTAAGACCGTCTTAAGTAGTTTTAAAATATTATGAACCAATTAGAGGGTGATATTAGTATCTTTAGATATTACTTAAGATGGTCTTGAAATAAGAATGGATTGTGAATATTAACTGTAGTGTCTACGTTTGCGAATTTTTTAAAATATTGCATTATATTTATTTAAATATATTTATCTAAATATGTGTAGTGTGTTTTTTATGACTGTATTACGTAAAAAACTGAAATTAAATACAAAAACATTTTAGTTTAGTACAATGCATAGATATCTAGATGTTTGATGCGAAAAATGTATTAACAAATTGCCATTTTAACTGTAATGCACGTTGTAATATATACAGATAAAGACAAAGATAACAAACATTTTAACTCATTCTGGCTCTATGGTTAAATGCGCATGTACGGGAACTTATTACAAGCATGGCGGCATGAAAAGGCATAACAAGAATATTATGATGGAGAAAAGAACATGAACAATTTAGATATCTATAGTACAATCGGCATAATGTAAATACATTAATAATATGTTAATATTTTTCAAGTACTGACAAAACAAAGTTTCGTGTCCTAATTTCTTTTATAATGCTACTAATTATTAATCAATAATAATATAGAACTGATTATTCCTTCTTATTAGTTTAGTTCTTTCTAGAATTTCTCTGTAATCGGGGCCAACTTTCTTTACATTATTTGAGGCCCAAGTTAGGATGCCCACCTTGGCCCAATTTTGAATTGTCACGCTTTTTTATCTAGGCCCCACATTGAGATTTACTTTATCTTGCTATAATCGAAGATCGGTCGGAGTGCAATCTTTTGGTACGCCTAATTGAAAACGGAAACGATGATAATAATTAGATAGGTTCTCTTTAGCAATGAGTTTACAATTGTCTTCGCGCTCGTACAATTGCAAGGGCGCATCATCGACGAGGAAAGTTCTTCCCTTTGTACATGGACTTTGCTGGGAGCACAACCGGGAGCGGCGTATTGCATTACTGGCGAAACTATTGTCCGCGACGTGCTCGGCGACGGTTCGACTCGCACGACAAAATCTACGCCGATTCGGTCGGTCGTCTTTCGCTGCAGAGGCACTGTACTTTGCGAAAAGTTCAGTAAGCCCGGAGAGAATGTGCGTATGCGCGCGTGCGCGCGTGAGAGAGAGAGAGAGAGAGAGAGAGAGAGAGAGAGAGAGAGCTTTGCGGATTCTCTAAAGCTTTTGTCTACGTTGACTGCCTCACCGGCAGAAGCGACTGCGTTGAGCTGTAATTAGTGTTTTACAGACGATGGCGACGAAGGATTAGTATAAAGATGGCCGGATGATTTTTTTCGCGTTGAAAAACCTTTTGGTCTCAGCTGCGCTCGACAGTTCTTCGTGACCGAATTAATTAAACGGCGATCTCTCCGATGAAAATTATCCTTTTCTTATAACGCAGCTTTACATAGTATCACCTTGCAAAAGGATTGCATCTTTTATTTCAATATTCTGTAAAATATATAAACATGTTGAAAATGACGCACATACAGTTTTTAAGCTAATATTGATAATTAGTTCTTATTTTAAATTTTAATTTTTAAGTAATATTTAGAACAGTAATTCGACTCCGGTTGTTTTATGACATCTTAAGACTGTACTTAGAGTCTTAAGTTGTACAGTCTTAAGTTGTTTTAAATATAAGAATCAACTGTAATATGTTGAATATATTGTGCGGAATTTCCATAATTTTCAAAAGTTCTCTGGAAAGTATGTTACTTTCGAAAGTTTTTCGATGTAACTACGATGCTTAGGAAAAAGCATATAGCTAATCAACAATAGCTAATAAATTAAACTACCCGTGTGGAAATTCTTTCTAGAATTTCTCTGTAATCGGGGCCAACTTTCTTTACATTATTTGAGGCCCAAGTTAGGATGCCCACCTTGGCCCAATTTTGAATTGTCACGCTTTTTTATCTAGGCCCCACATTGGCCTTCAAACTTGGCCCAATGTGGGGCCTAGATAAAGAAGCGTGACAAAATTGAGCCAAGAGTATAAAAATTTTAACCTAGGCATATTTTATATAACTGTAAGTAGGGCTGATATATCCGTGAGGAAATTTATCCAGACAATATTTAATATTGTAAGAAATAAGCGAGAAAGATATCAGAGCATTCCGGGATTCGAACCGAGGCTTCGTCTCCTGCATATTGATAGACTTCCGTCCTAATAGCTTCTCTAATTGTGCCTATTTCCTCTAAATTTCTTACAATATTGGACCTATATGAGCATTACTGAGGCATCCAAAATAAATAAAATTATCAAACTCAAGCCCATTTAAGACGTAGTTATAGGATATTCTATAAATTAAACTATTATCAGAGAAAATGTGAGATCAAATTGAACCTTATATGGACTGCAACTGGGCAGACCTAACTATCTTGGGGGAAAAAGTGGAATCCAAACTAGGCCCTGCTTGAGTTGTGACTAGGGAACTTGAGTTAAACTATCCTAACTATACCCTAAATGGGCATGATTTTGACAAACCTTTACTTTGGATGCTTCAGTAATGCTTATATAGAACCAATATGAAAGTATGGAATTCTCGGATAAATTTCCACACAGGTAGGCCTTATGTGAATAACAAAAATAAATAGCGAGAGAGGAGCACCAAATACGGTCGTCTGGATTTTGCTGTTTAATAATAATAATAATAATAAATCTACGTGAATTATTAAATATATTCTCCAGTTCTTTAAACGGAAGCTAATCGACGTCGGCGCGGCTAATTAACTTGGTCGTTTCTACGCCGCGAGAGAAGTAGGTACTTTTTCGCTCTATATTAAAGTTTGCGTCTTCTCTCGCATAAATGCCTATTTCTTCGCTCTCTCGGCAGGAATAACCTTGACGTTATTAGAAACTCTGCGGTCGGTGCGGTGCGGTCGACACGTTAAGTCAGATGCTATGGTTTGAAAGAAAAAGGACTTTTATCTGTTGTCTGTCGCTATCTTACTCTTGGCGGTTCGCAGCTTCGCCCGCACTAAGCGTATTTGACCAATCCGATACGTTTAATATCGACGTACGCGCACATCGTTTCCTTGAACAATTCTATTCTCTCGCGCGTGCGAACGATACTGGAATATTACGTGCGTGTGCGTTTGTCACACCCGCTTTACATTCATCGTCGATCGTAAGCGATTTATCTCAGTTCTCTTGTTACGACGTCGCTCGCTAGTGAAGCAAGGAAGCAAATCCGTGTAATCGTGTTACCATCCTCTTCGTCATTTTACAAAGAGCCATTATTATATGAATAATTCGGTTTGGTCCGTTACGTAAGATCTTCGAAATATACGCGGTAGATTAGATACCGATAATCGAACATGTTATCCAGGCAAGCCATAGCATTGCCTCTTGTTCGCGCGTCCAACAATAAACTCTGTCTTTCTAGCCGGCGATCACGGAAGCACGCAAAATTTTAACACCATTTTGAATACGCACAATTACAAATACAATCAATATAAGCAGCGTCAATTCTAATAAAATATTATCCGTGTTAACGATAGCATGGGAGAGTGACACTTGCTTGGCTTTGAAAATCGGAGCTTTTAAAGTCGGAAATATCTGTTGTTTGAATAATTATGAGCGATAATGTAGCGATTATGCGCGATGATATAAGGTGATTTTATCCAGAAACACTTGGCAGCTATTTTTTTTTATCTCAACAGTTTTATCTGAACAGCTAAATGCGCGGCGCCGCAATGAGTAGAACCAGTTAGTATAATCTACATAAATTATATTATCAGACGATAGCTTTCAAATTTTCTCTCTCTCTTAGCGCTATACGTGTACAAAATATGATCCCAAAATTTCTGAAACATCCGAAATACCTAAAAATACCGATCTTGCGCGCGAGACGAGAAGAACACGGAGGCGGCCAAACGAGGAGACGCGCGGGTGTATTAAAAGCTATCGGACTTGCTCACCGTCATAAAATTCGTTCTCTCAAATTGTAAAAATATACGGTCGCACTCCCGCGCAACGGGGCGGCGAATTCATTCTAATCCCGAGTGTTCGGGAAGCCGCCTCTCTTCTCGAACCGATGCGAAGCAATGCCGCGACGCGTCGTCGGCATTGCAAAAGCGTCGTCTCTCTCTCTCCCTCTCACGCTTTGACTCGCTTTGAATCGTAATTACATTCTCCTAGAATTCGGTGGAACGAACGGAAGTGGAGACGAGGAAATATGTTGTCCCCGTGCGTCAGACGAACGAATCAATCTCATTCTCTTGAAGAAAAAGAGCTTGCAGTAATCAAACATTTTCTCTCTCGACTCTTTCAGTGCGAAATTTTCTATCTTATTCGAGCAATGAATTGTACAATGAATTTTATAAGAGGCTGTTGTGCGAATTTAAAGCTGTACGGTTTACGAAAATTTGAGTCTTCGAGAATTGCAGTGAAAATGAAAAACGTATCTCGGCAAGTTTAGGGTTAAGTTTAGGGTTGGTTGAAAGCGCATCTGGCCGCGTGCGTGCTGACGCAGTTGTGTCGCCTTTCCTCTCCATGTCCATGTCAATCTCATTATCTCATCATCGTTATCTGCAGTGCGATTATCGCCGGCCGCGGAGTTAAGTGTATCGGCTACGGCCGTGTACCAGTTCCGACAGTGATACCAGTTCCGAACGAGTTTGAGAGTTGTTGCGCAGGCAGGAAGAAATGCACGTCGCGCGAGCGAGCGGGTGAGAACTGAGAGAAAGCGTACATGTAACGTACGTTTGCTCTGCCAGCTCTCAAGCCAGTCCAGTCTTCTCAAGGGCGAGCCCGGCTAGTGGTGGCCGAGGCGAACTTCAGTTTTCACTACTATACTGTCCTGTCAGACGTGCGTTATATCGTCCCCATAGTCTGGTATTGGTCTGATCAAAATCGGTGATCAAAATGCTGAGTCAGTCAGGTGCAACTATTTCGCGATGACGAAGATGGAGGAGATGGGGAGCAGGTCTTTTGGACCACAGAGAAGAAGTATAAGAGGAGGAAAAAAAAATTGCTCCAGAAAGACAAAGGGAAAGAATGATACGCTGTGAAAATAGCAGTGGAGAAAATGGAGACAAATGTTTGTTCGTTTGTTCATTTGTTCATTCATTCGCCCGTCCGTCCGTTCGTCCGTTCGTTCGTTTATTCGTTCGTTCGTTCGTTCTTTCGTTTATTCGTTCGTTCGTTCGTTCGTTCGTTCATCGTCCGCTCGGCTCGTCGTTCTCCGGTCGGTGACGAGGGCACGGTCGATATGGCAACGCCGCGCCTTGCCAGTTCCTCTACACGCATACCGGCGCGGCACCGGCATCGTCGCCCGCAAGCGACAGCTACAAGCAGTAGCGGCAACGTCGGATCCCGATCCCGATGCCACCGCGGCGGAGCCTTGCCGAACAGAACAGAACAGAACAGAACAGAACAGAACAGCGAGGAAAGCGACCTCATGCCCTGCACACATGTGCGCGTAGTCGGGGGGGAGGAGAATGGCAGAAAAAGAAAGGGACGGAGTGGAGTCCGAGTTGGTCGGTCGGTCGGTCGGTTGGTCGGTCGGCCGGCTAGCTGTACTCGTTTGTCCCACGCACGCGCTTCGTGCCGAAATTAGCGATGCACATGCCCTCGCGCGGAGATTTCCTACCCTTCCTACGGGTAAAAAAATAGTTTCGTCCATCTTCATCGCGATTCGTTGGTTGCGAGTGGACGGCGCCGATGAGCCATCTCCCGCGGAGATTGCGCCGAGTCGCAATCGCTTGAACGACACGTTTCTTCTCCTTTCAATTACTTCAAACAGATACACGCGTTTCTACTCTGCGAGAAATTCTACTCGCGCACATTCGCGAAATACCTAAACGTTTTTTATACGTACAAACGCGAATTAGTACTTACAATTAATATATCAGGCGTAGTAAAAAGAAATCCATTATTTTTACTACACCTAATACTAACTTGGAAATGGACTAATTAAAACGTATGACGAAATATAATAATTGGACCGTCTAAGATTGCGTTAGGCAATTTGGGTTTCTCCCAAATAAGAAATTCTTACAATTGCTAGTCTTTCTTAACGATGTCGTCGAATGTGTTATTTCCTAATAAAGATATACCTGCTCCTTCAGGTAGTAGTACTTTGGTTGGAGCGTACTTTGGTTTTTCGTTACCTAATCTTGTCCTTCTTTGGCTTCATATACTCCATGGCGCGCGCGTCTCTCCTGCATACGGAGGATCAGTCAGTCTGGCAACCATATATTTCTTTTCGTTCGCCTGTTAATCGTAAGTAATGACACCTACTAACACCTTAACGCTCTAAGCGCCGCGCGTGACGTTGTGCGGTCGAGACATCGGAGCTCCTCTCTCGAGGAGCAGGAGAAGAGAACGCGCAGCATGAGAAAAGAGAGAGAGAGAGAGGAAAGTCTAAGGAGAGGCGTTCTGCGGGTGCGACGTTGTCACGTAGCCGTCGTTGTCTCGGCATCGCTCGGCTCGACTCGGGCTATTTCCGAGGCGCCGGGCATTGGCAACATCGCTATCTCCCGCTTCTGAGATAAATAGAGATGGCCTGCCGCGGTGCGCTGCAGACCTTAAGCCGTCATCACGCTGCAGATTGTCGGTTACGTCCTGCGAATTGCCGATTGACGATTCTATTCCAGCTAATCATGCATCTAGCCGATGCAGCTAATGTGGACTAGCTGTAACTAAATTAACTAAAATAGGATCGTCAACCAGGACCGGAAACCACAATCGGCAACTCGTTGTATGATTATGGCTTTACGGTTATAAGACACGCACACACCGTTAGTCGTGAAAGGAGCGAGGCGGACGATAGGGAGAGAAAGAGAGAGAGAGAGAGAGAGAGAGAGAGAGAGAGAGAGACTGGCCAAGGAAATCGTGCCGCCCGGAGCGGATCGTCGCGCGTCGCGTTGGAGCGATCGTTGTTCTTCCTGCGAAAACTCGACTCCCGCTCAGATACAGATAATCACTCGATGTACGTCGATTGCGTCGTGATTTTTAAACAAGTCAATCTACCAACGTAGTTTTTTTTTTTTATTATACATGTAATAAAAATGAGAAAAAGATATTTCATATAAGTTACACCGAGATTAAAGTTCATCTACATTGCAGAAAACTGGCATAAGGTGCATTTAGCACCTACGACGATTCTCATTTAGCGTTGCATTTCAAGCTGCTGTTAAATGTTACAATTCGCGATTCGCAGTGACTGCGTTTGATGGTTTGATGCTTCGCAGCAAATACAGATCGTAGAATTTTCCTCCGTCGCGTGGCAACGGTCGCATGTATCTCTGATTTTTTATTTGACTGTCCCTTTCGACATGCCGCGCTTTCCGCTTCATCGTGTTTGGCGCGTTTTTACTTCTTGCGATTGCGAGGAAGAGCTCGACGGTTTGCTTACGTTTGTCGATAAAAGTACTCGTTGCATCAACTGTGACGCAGCCTTGGTTAACCGATTCTAACGATCGACGATATCCTTTTTTTATCTTTCTCACTCTAGCGTTCATATACTCGTCAACGAGGCAATTCGTTCCGCTACTATTTGTTTTTGCATTTTGTTTACTTTTAATTATTGCACATTTTTTATTTCCGATACGTTACAAAAAAAGGATCAGCGTTGCGAACCCAACATTCGTTCTGCAAAAAAAGTTCAATATGATACGTTCGTTATACCTATATAAATTCGTTAAGGATACATACGTGAATATCTGGTTGAGGTTGACAAGGTATATTGTTAACGAGCACGTCGTCACCTCTGAACCAGCTTACTGATTTCACAATTTTTTTAAATAAAAAATTTATTTTTCTGAAAATATTCTAATAAGTATATTTTTTAGTAGAGTATATTTAATATATTTTTTAATAGAATTTAATAAAGAAATAGTTATTTACTTTAAATACGAAGCGCCACTACGGTCTGAATGTTAAGATGTTGAACTATTATATTCATTTAAATGAATTAATTTCAGAAATGATAATTGCGTGCCGATATGGTTGTCGGACTTTCAATCTGAAATATTAATAATCCTCTAAAATTTCCCAAATTTAATCTTAAAAAACTGTAATAAACTTATTGCGAAAAAATAAGTTATTTCTTGTATATATTAATTCGTCTTCCGTCCGTTTTACGTTTGTGCGCGCTACTTGAGCTTCTCCCCAGTAGAATTCGCCGTTCGAATCGCATGGATTAATTACGAATTCCGACAATTCCCATCGAAAAAAACGCACCTAAAACTAAAGACACGTGCGCGATCCTTCCTCTTTCTTTTTTACGCGCTGCCGTCGCGCAAAAGACATCGGTATTAATGGCCTTGGCCGACGGTACCAGTTGGTAAGCCATCATTCGAGCACGAGCTGCAGCACTTGGAGGTCACTGCACCTTTCTTCTTTGCTCTCCGTACATCGTAGGCCATCTCTCCCAAGTATTTACGACGCGCGCATATTTTGCGGAAACTCTTTCTCTTGTACTTTCGAAACTGGTCGCGCGATGAAAGTAATTACAGGCGTATTATATGATTGAATTTTTGTAAACTCCATATCCATATCAATCCCAAACGAAAATATCGCGAGAAGAATAAAATTTTATTCTGTCTCTAATGCTACCTCTAATTCTAGTCGTTATTTCTAATCCTAAATATTTTGAATTGTACAGAAAAATTTTTGGTTTTTAGAGAAGTGTTTGAAGAGAATTTTGGGAGAGAGAGGGAGGGGAGACGGAGAATTTATATTATAATCAATAATAAGTGAAAATATGGACCAATAAGTGAATAACACAAATAAGAGGAAAAAGTCTTTATTCAGTCAAAGTAGCTCTTGGTACTTAAGAATATATATATATATATTTTAAATACATTTTTCTATAAACTGCATCTCGATCTTGATTGTTAATCTTGAAACTCAATCTTAAGTTGAAGCTAGAATAGTAATATCACCAATTGAATTGGTTGTCAACTTTTAATAATAATAATAATGTTAATAAACATCTTAAAACACATTGCAAAGAATTTATTGCGAAAAATGTATTATAAAGTAATTTTATAAAATAGAGAATGTCTTGCGTATAAGTATTTTCGCACATATTGTACGCTTCATCGAGATGATTTTGATAGACGAACCAAACGGCGAGCTCCGTAATAATTTAAGTCTAGTACGACGACGATAACTCGCTGGCGTTACAGCTCTCATAGATTAGTTTACGTTACGCAACGTAAACCACGAAGCCGGGACGGAAAAGAATGTACAACCATTGTGTTCCGTGACAGTCGCGTACAGACCGGCTGCATAACAACGTGGCACCCGCATGTTTTCGCAGATGTACCAACCAATGTGGCAGTGCGAATCATTTGCTTAAATATCCGAGAGATACTCGCCCGGTCATTTTGATCGTAAACGTCTACAGTAATATTATCGTATAATCGTAGCGCGAAATATCTTTTAAGAGCTGTCGAGACTTCCAAGCGTTGCGGAAATTGAGACTTTCCACGTTAATTGCGTACTGCAACGCTGCCATCTTAAAGTCACGTTTTGTCAACTTTCTTTGACAAGTCGCTAAAAAGCCACTATTATTCAAAATGGATCACACAAAATGAATCTCCTTTTTTCTTAAGTTGATATGAGATTTGTAACACATAAGCGTTTTATTCATATTTTTATTGTCTCATCTGATAACAATTGCTATTCGCTTACTGTTGCTAACTGGATATTAGTTTAGCGTTAAGTTTATTATTTTTAAGTTTCAAATAGATGTGAAACTAAAAAACAACATGACTTCCAAAGACTACAAATTTTTCTTGCACACTTAAAAGAATGCGTTTTTTTGTTGCATTTTAAAAAATTTTATATTTTTTATTATCTATTGAATGTGTTTATACTTTTGCTGTCTAAAGACAATAATTACGATATTAGGTTATCCAAAAATAGGTCAGAGAAAGTAAATGTTATTTTTTTTCTAATTAATATGATCGTGTAAATGATATACGGAAATATGATAGAGAACGCCAATCAGTTAAAGTTAGATATTATATAATATATATTCTTAATTTACATTTAATTACCTCAGATGTAACTTTGCGCCGAAACGTTCGAATATTAATCACAATCAATCTGAGACGCCAATAATATAAATATGATAAGGCGCCGAAACATTCGGACATTTCTATGTATGAAATAATCCCCCTTAAATTAATTCGGTAAAGAACTTGTTGTGAGAAATAAGAGTGGCTGATCTTGGCTGAGGTAATATTTTTCGCACTAAGTTCTTTACCGAATTAATTTAGGGGGGATTATCTCGTATATAGGAATGTCCGAACATTTGATCGATTCTCTATCATATTTATTTATTTTTTTTACTTAAATAAATAGCCTAAATTATTTCTGAAAATTTGATAAAATGTGTCATTTTTGTTATTTTAATGCTTGAAAGATTTTGTAATTTTTTTCGAAAGCAGTCAGTATTTTATTTTTTTTTATTCGATAACTATACGGGATATATTCCGAACTGGGTTAGTTTAGTTTATTTTTTTTCCCCTAAATATTGGCAGCAGCCATAACTAAACCGAGAAGTGTTCCGAACTCGTCGACGGCCGTCGTAACTCGTAACATATACATCAGTAGCCTACAGCTTACAAGCTTGCTTTTATTTTCTTTTTTGTAATAATATAATATGAAAAATGAATAGAAATGAAGCGATGATGAATTCGTGGGAGGAGAGATTACACTTTTATTTTAATATCAGATCTTAACTTTTGTACTTTTCGCTACAGGCCTTGAGCTTTTTTACTGTCTAAACAGCTCTGATTGATCAGGATAATTCATTACATATTAGAACAATACTCCTTATATAAGCTGCAAGCTACTGACTTTTAGGTTATGACGGTCGACGGGTTCACTTCTCGGTTTAGTAATGGGGCTGCTAACATTTAGGAAAAAAAAAAATATGTTAAACTAATTTGGTTCGGAATACATCCATGGTAGCGTTGATACTGCTTAATTAATTAATACGTGTCTTAATTTGCAAAATTATCCTGAAAAATTGACAGCCATGTCACTTAATATCGCAATACAGTTTTGTATAATATAATGTGTGAAATGCAAGTCTCCGCAGTTGTTAGTGAAGAATCAATAATGAAACTTCTTGAAATATTATCCAATATATTATGTATAAGAAATGTACAAACGTTTCGATCCTGGATTTGGATCTTCTTCAGTGTAACAATCGGAAAAATATAATAACAGAAAGGCGATAGACTGCAATCTTTTCTCTTGGCAGTCTTCAAATACCGAAAGAGTCAAATAATGAACGTCAGTGGAAGAGGCGAACCTATCAATCGGAGTATCAAAAGTTATTTATAGATGTTATTGTTGAATGTAAAATACGTAGACTCCATAGAACAAAATTGACAGCCTCTATACATTCTTTCATCGGTAATTTAGTATGCTCACTTATAAAGTGCCATTTCTTCTTAACACAAATCCAGTGGGAACGTTCGTGAATAAAGAAATGACATCTAAGGGGCTGTACACAATCAAGGAATAGGAACAGAGAATAAGAATTTCAACCCAATCAAAAACCCAATCATACACTATGAAATACATAGTTTCTGATAAGTTGAAATTCTTATTCTCTGTTCTTATTCCTTGATTGTGCTCAGCTCCAAAAGATATCAAATTAATCATTTGAAATATGTACATTCTTTATCTTTTTTATAAGTTCAAAACTATTGTTTATGTGGCTGACCGGAACCGGGAGATTATCTTTGAGAATACGATATAAAAACAAAGTTAAGTTGTGTAAAGGACTGTCTGTAAAAGAAACTATGTACAATTCTAACTGAAAGAAAGATGTTTCAGAAAGATATTTAAATCCGCACAGCGAAAGGTGACGGCTTGTAAGTACGTGATAGTCTTTAAACCTGGCATCGAGTTGGAAGCTGCGGGTGTTAAATCTAACGTCTAGTTATATTATATAGAAAGAGAGAGAGAGAGAGAGAGAGGAGTGCGCTTGACATAAACCTTTAGACTTTATTAACTATTGTCAAAGTGGAGATATTTTTTATGATAGGCGCGGCGATAATTACGCGATGTAAATACAAGCTTGTACGATTTCTCTTTTAATGTCTGAGTCGTCTTTTTAATGTCTGAGGTATCGAGCTGTTGATCCGCGACGCCTTAGAATGTTCGTCCCAGAAATAAAAAGTAGATTTGTGCACCCGGATCGAAATATTAATAGGTATCATCTCTTCTTGCTCACGCGTTTATGCGACTTATCTTGGTCTTACAAACCTACGCGATGCCACGCTCGTTTTCGATGCCATATAGGCCAGTCGGTTTCAGCTGACCAAGTCACTTGACGCTAATTATAATTAATTAAATTCTTCCGTTCCGCGACGGAACAGCCTCCCTTGAAAGACGTATTGTATCTCTCCAAATTGTTCAAACATCGCTAATTTGTATTCTACGGATGTCTCGCGCGACATCATTTTTACTCTTTTTTTTTTTTATTCCCTTTCTTTTCTTGAGACGTAAAGTTTCTATGTCGCGGCTAACGACGACGTTGCAATTCGCACCGTGCGTTTTCCATCGGGCAGCAGCTTTTACGTCGCCGTTCACACGTAACGCACCGTTGCGTTGGTACGTCACTTAGCGATATAATGTGGATACAACACGTACTCAACTGCGGTGTAACAGGCATCTTATTCGAACCTGCCACTAACAAAGGAGAACCAACGCGAATAATTGAGGCAATAAAGAATGACCGGATCGTATCAACGAGATATAATCTGCACGAACGTCTTCGGATTCGAACGTTTTTTTTTCTGTTCATTGTATGTTTTTTTATGTTCATATTATGCTGTGTTGAAAGAAGTCGTGAAAGTATTTTAATATGTTAAAAAGTAATCTAACGGAGAGAGTTGCCGAATGCATATCATTTAACTTATTTTTATTATATTTTTCATTTTTATATTGTTGTGTGCAAATGAACAATGGCAATTGTATAGCTTGAAGCTTCGGACACTTATTGTTATATGTTTAACCCTTTACTAATGACAAATCAATATGTTATAAGTCTTCTTGCAGCAAAAGATACGATTTAGATAATCGGTCGCCTAAAATTTATGATCGAGAATAATTAAAAATGTAAGATTAACAAAAGAAATCATTAAATAACACCTAATAATTGACTAATGCTTAATTTTAATCATCTATTGAAAAAATTAAAGTATTTCATAATTGTTAAATAACAATATTGAAAAGACGAATGACGTGAAATAATAAAATTGACTCAAATATATTTTTGCGCTTGACATTTGTATTTATATGAATCATTAGTTTTATTATTGTCAATTATTAATCTTATTTTGTAATAATACGATTTAGGGAACTTGATGGATTTTGTAAAAATATCGATGTAATCTTTATAATAGTTGCATATATATACACACACACACACACACACACACACACACACACACACACACACACACAATAAATGTAAAATATTCTACAATTCTTCTTCTCTCTGTGAAAATACAAAAATTTATAGTAAAATTTGATTACGATATGCTCAAGTATATACTATAAGTTAATAAAAAATTATTATAATATCAGATGTACCTGATTTTTTAAAACGTCGCTATCGTTCATAAAACAAGATGTATTAGGTACATTTTGGTATGTATTATTCATTTCTCTTATTTTATATTATTGTTACTAAATGTTGCTTATATTAGGTGTAGTAAAAATAATGGATTTCTTTTTACTACACCTAATATTAAGTAATAATAAAAAAATATTGATGGGATATGATTTAAGTGACGCATTCGGCAACTCTCCCCTATAGATATATAATATTATACACACGACACAAAATGTTCGCACACAATTAACAATATTAGATATTAATCTTACATGAACAATACATAAAGAAAATAACGTCTATGAGGTTGGCACTCCCATTACAAAAAACATTCGCTCGTATACCATAATTAAGTGTTAATTTAGTGCTAATTTATTGCTCTTATTATTGTCCCGAATTTTGTGCTTCTTTCCATTCGCAGGAAATTAATTTCAATAGTAGAGGTGCTGATTTCACGTTACGCTAGCACCCCCACTTCACACATACAGAGTACTGTAAACAAAAAAATACATATACCAAAATGTTTTGCTACTTTTTTGCTCTAAGATACTGCAAAGAAACTTCGAGAATTTTGAATAATTATACTTACACCAATACCGGTCATTATACGTGCTAGCACTGCATGCACATTTCTGGTGAAATTTTTTAACTTAAACAATAAGCAATAAATTCAGAGTCGGGATATTCTTCGAGCAAATAATTCTAGAAACATTGTGGCATACGGATGAATTTTTTTTTGTGGTGGAAGTGCCAGCTTCACAGACGTAAGAAAATAATATTATAAGTAAGTACCGAAGCACGCAGCATAGAAGTTGCAGCCGATTCTGTAAAAATAAATTACTGTATTATTACTGACTTCATGATTACATCAGTTATAAGTGTAATACTGACATCACTAATTCACTTTTAGAGAGGAGCGACTGATGTGATGCTTTACGATTGATTAGTAGTATACATTATAAGTAGTATATAATATACAGAGTGGCCCATCGAAAACGAAACAGACTGAATAACTTCTACAAAAATAATTTTTCAAAAAAAGAAAATGAAAAAACAGGTCGATTTGTATTGGGAGGGGAATTTTGATGTATAATTCTTACCCTCAACTTCAACTCTACTAAGCGGAGATGCCAATCCTTAGAAAATTAAAATGGAAAGTGGAGTCAAATGATACATCATTAGAAAGTTCTTTCAATTTTCTACATTCTTACGTTTGATTTTTTAAATTCGATTAATTCATTTAAAAAATAAAAAGTGTTAAATCTAAAACAAACAAAAATCTTTGTATCTTCCAACTTTTTTTTCTTTATTATTTATCAAATCAGTCCGTTAAATCAGTTAATAAATTGCAAGGGATGTTTAAATACGTGTAATTTAGCGTAGTAATTATTCGAAATGTCGACCATCAATTTCCATACAATAATAGAAGTTCCAGTTTTTAGCAAGACATGTCTAAAGACATCCAATTAAAGTGTTGTGAATTCCGATCGTTACTTCTACTATGCTCCAATGTTTTTTCTTTTGTATTCTTAATATTAAGAACCTATGAATATTAGCAATCTATGAGGCTTTCTTCAGTGTAGTCTTCAAGCAAGACCATACAATAATATCTATCTAGTGTGTGCGACAAGTGAATTTTATTATGATTGAGCGAGTTCAAGACGGCAAAGCGATTAGGCATACTTGCCGAGCGAATGAGTATGATTGGTTCTTACCTGTGAAGCCAATTCTTCCAGTTCTTACCAGCCAATCATGTTTAATTGTTGCTCGGCGAGCAGACCTAGCCGCTTTGTCGACTTGAATGCGCCCATTTACTCGATCGCAGAAAGGATTGAAATGATTGTACTTTTCTTAGGAATGTGCGATTTTCAAAATTCGCAATTTCAAATTTTTAAGGAAGATCCCAATCGTGATATTATATTTTTTAAATTGTATGTAATTTTATACACTGTTAAATTCCTAATATCAAATTATATACAATTTAAATTATTTTTAATCATTTTTATAGATCACCATTGCTTCTACTCAATATGTCATTAATTTAATTAAAACAATGGAGTTAAACAATTTAACTCAAGAAAATGTAATATTAAATTTGACTCAAATTCAGTTTATTATTAATTTAGTGCATACGTTAATATGAACTTCGTTTACTCTGAAACTAATTACAGAAATAGATTAATTTATATTTTAAAATATATGGAAGTTAAAAATAACGAAATGTTATTTAACTCAAGGAATTCGAATTGCAGACACGATTTTATATCGCATGCAATTTCGCGATCAATACTCTAGTTGTATATCGCACTGCGATTCAAGAAAAAAGAATCGCAGTATTTGCGATGTATCATAAAATTGTACATCCCTTAATTTTTCTTTGGAAATAATGAATGTGCCAACAGAACAGCTGAGGTATTCTATCAAGGATATGTAAATAAGTTTACATTCAATTGCAAGTACGCTTTGCATTATTGGAATTAGTGGCAAAATTTGAAGAGCAGGATCTGGATCAGTGGTCAATAAAAAAGGAAATGTTGAAAAAACTGTACGAAATCAAGCGGAAGTGGCGGTTCTGGACCATCCTTTACTGTCGATCTTACATTGAATACAAGGCAATTGGCTGTATTATCTGGTATTAGGCGAACTAATATTCGACGAATTTTGAAATACCACAAGTTCCATATAAAATTAAGTTGCTACAGGAACTTAATGAAAACTTTGACCGTCGTTTACAATTTTATGACCTCATAAGTGAACGAGTAATCCAAATTTCCTTTTTAATATGTTTTTTCCGACGAATATTCTTTTTTCTTAAATGATACAGTGAATGGCCACAGTTGTCATTGGACAGATTCGAATCCGAGGATATTTCACGAAGTCCATACCCAACATCCACAAAAATTAAATGTTTAGGCTAGCATTTTCGGCATTCGTCTCATCATTGGATCCTTTTTTCTACCTCATAATTTGAATGGGAATTAGATGTCATTGATTCAACGTTAACTAATATTATCGAGAATGATGAACATTATCTCGAAGATCAATTAATATTCCAATAGGATGGAGCTTTATGCACGGTTTGTTCGTGAATATTTGGATAAAACTGTGCGCTATTGAATACCCTCCTCGATTTCCAGATTTATCGCCATCATTAGAAAGACCTTTCTAATGATGTATCATTTGACTCTCGTCCCATTTTTTAGAGATTGGCATCCCCACTTAGAGGGTTGAAGTTGAGGGTAAGAATTATACATCAAAGGATATTCCCCTCCCAAGACAAATTGACCTGTTTTTGCATTTTTTTGAAAAATCATTTTTGTAGGAGTTATTCAGTCTTCCGTTTTCGATGGGCCACTCTATCATAGGGTTTTCCAACAACATACACAGTGTAACACTGTCTTACACAAATTGTTCCAACTATGCACAGTGTTACAGTGCTCAACACTGTAAAAAGCTAAATAACAAGCGTGTAAAATATGTCAACTTTTCAAAAAGTTATTTGGTAGCCGTACTTATTTTGCAATAAAACCTTCAAAAATCGCCAATTCTGAAAAAAATTATAACTTAAGTCTAAATAAAAATCATAAATCTGTTATTGATACCCTAAATATAATTATAAGAATAAGAATGGAAGATTACAATGCATTCTGGTGTTACACTATGAAATTAAACTGCGTTTCAACAAGTATCTTACACAGTGGAACACAGTGTAACGTCTCTGTGTTCTAGCTGGAAAACAGCCATAGTTGTAATGTAAACATATTATGAATCATTGTATGATGAGGAAACTATCACATGTAATTATAATATTGTTAAATAAGTTATAATACAGTAATATAATGTCCTATATCTGATTAAATATCTAGAGACATATAAGATATTATCAATATGACATATCACAAAACGATATATTATTTATAGTAAATTAAAGAAGTACATAATGAAATGTAATCAAACTACAAAAGATATGAATCAACTTTTAAGCGTTTTTCGATATGGCATCTTTTTTCAATGCTCTTTGAATACTTTTTTTATTGCTTATAATTTTTTTTTATTGAAGATATTTTATAATGAAGATACATTTGCTCGATACCGTTGTTATCTTATGTTCTTTAATGTCTAATGTTTGGAGTAAAAAGAAAACTGTTTACGTTGTTTATATTCGAATCGAATTGAGTTAATTATGTCATACTCAAAGTGCGTTGTACACATAGTGTAGCGTTTATGATTGAAACAACGTAATTAAGGTGTAAATGTTATAGATTAGGAAATAATTATATAATTGGTCTTAAAAGTAAGTAGGGGAGACCGGGGCTAATAGACTCATTTTTTAGTTTCGAATTTTTACAGACAAAATTAAGAGACTTATCGAAAAAATGAATTCTACACCATTACTACATACATTTGACTACCTAATAATATTTTAATAATAAGGGGAAACCGATAACTAATATGAAAAAAAATGCATTTTTCTAATGCATTCCATCTGATTCAACTAGCCCTGGGACTGGGGTAAATCGACTAAGATTATTAAAATAAAGATTAATGTATTTTAAGCTACATCTTTGGCTACATATTAATAAAACTTTTATAAAAATATATTTTAAACACAAACATTCGCTTCGCATGGCAAAACAATACTTCTTTTTGTAAAATTTGTTCATTTCGTGCAAAAACACAAAAACTCGAATAAGCCTAGTTTTCGAGATTGGACATGAGGGAACTAAACTTATAACACTTACCACTGAGGAAAATCTTTTTAAAGGAATAAAATTTTGAATAAGTCTAACTATAAGAGAGTCGTCACTAAATGAGTCATACAGTGGTTAGTCTACTATTTCCATCCGTTCATTTTTTAAAAACATTAACAATATACGATAACAAAGACAAATGAACAAAAAAAATCTGTTGGACTTTATTAAATAAGAACTACACTTACTATCTAAGTAGAAATCAAATATCTCAGACAATCATATACGATTGTGAAACAAAAACTTTAAGAATAAAAATATTTACTTAGGTGTACGATTTTTTTAAATTGTGGCAAAACTTCTATCATAGATGTGTTCGCAACAAGATGTTACAGCAGACTTTAACAGCAGTCGCTGCTCAGACACGTTTACTCTCGCGTGTTTTGTTTTTACCCTCGATTATTCTACTTACCTATATTCAACTAACCCCGGTCTCCCCTATGTAAAAAAGTTTCTACGATTGATTTTACGCACTTCGTTATTAACGATATAGATACACAATTCCGTTTGCATTTGTGCGTGTTGTCCCACTTTCCTGTATAGGAGCCGCGATATAATGTTCACTCGAAGATAATACGTATTGTGACTAAATCATAGAACAACGGAATATGACGCAAATGCTTGAGCGAATTTAAATGTAAGCCTGGTAAGTAGTAGGTGAAGCACAAAAAATATATCGGAATGCTTTTGAGATACTCTCAGATGTTAATCGCGGAGAATCTTGTATCCATGATTTGCATTCACGCAAATAATACATGGTGGTTTTCCCATTGTGAATATCTTATGAACATTTCTTACGTATATGCCGAGGATATAATGAAGAATACAGTTTTTCGCTTAACTAACCAAACCGTTGCGGACGGCACATGTAACTCTTTTTTTTTATTGTACAATATTAACGCGTCTGCGCGGTTAGAATTCTAATTGAGAAATGACGCATTGATAATGGCGAAAAGATCGCACGAGTAAAATATGTAAAACATAATATTGGTTTATCATCGTTACGAAAACGCGTACGTTCGCCTTTTTACGGAGAGTGCGATGGATGGTATTATGTATGTACATATGTATGTATGTAACAGTAAAAAATGACAAAACTGCCAATAAATACGCAAAAACGCGTATCGACGATACAGCGAAATCGAATCGTTTCGCGAATCGGCCACCCGACCATCGGATGAATTTGTCGATTTATCAGCCCACGCTTTTTCTCTCCTAAGTGCTTTTCTAGAAGCTGTAAAATAAGCCTAGCGTACTAATTCTTACAGCCGATGTATATATAATAGGTAGTATTTTAGAAGTGCTAGTATATTCATGCTTTGAAATTTTCTTGAAAAAATTTAAATTCACGCAAAAATCTTGCCTCGCTTCATATCGTTTCGCATATCCTATTTTCGTCGACTCTTATCGTGTGCTTATGCAGGACGTGCATAACGATCCAATAGAATTTTGCCTAAAGCACGAACTAAATTCTTTTTCTCCTTTTCTCTTTCACCTTTTTTGCTATATGCTACATCATTCGTTTTGACGTTACATTCGGCCGCGCGCGTTGGTCGAATGTAAAATTCACGCATAAAAAATTCGGCCATTCAACATGTAGTATTTCCGCTGGATGTGACTCAAAATAAATTCAAGCAAGTACGCCATATTGTACGATGACGGTACACTCGCGGATAAAAACAGTTTGTTGAAAACCGTACGTACTTTTAAAAAGACGTGCTGTAAAAAAGACATCGTGAATTCCCGTCTTAACTCCTGAGTCTTAACGACCGTCTCACTCTTGTCTGTAACTTGTATTATATTACGTCTCGATGAAACGAGACTGCGGTGCGCGATATTTCTATAGCATTTTTAGGTTACGAAGCAGATTTTCATCGATCAATCGTGCAGTCATTAAGCAGGAATTTTCGAACGGTAATCTAAATTATTGTATATTGTACGATAACACGCGAGTGGAAATATTCGCGATATTTCGATACTTATATCAATGCGATATAAGATTGCCTGTTTTATGGCGAGATCGATACTCGGCGCTCCGACGACTCATCATGTCGCACGATGCCGAGACGTTTTATCGCAGCACGGATACAAGGCAGCATTTCCCAATAAAAAAATATAATAACGGACACTTTCATGTGTAATTAGGGACACGAGTCAACAGTGCGATTTGTGACTGTGGAAGAATTTTATATTGTTTAAATTATTGTTTAAAGAGAGAGATAGAGAGATGTAGGTACATTGAATATCAGGCACGTATCGCTTCGTTGAAAAATGGTACATCTTGAAATTAGCAACTTTTTAGTAAAGCATTTTTTAAATTTTGAATTGGAACGAAGATAATGAATACGCATAACTTCATGTTACTTTCTTTCCATGTTGTATTTTTAATTGGATGTATTCTTCTCTCTAAATTTTTTGGAGTGAAATCTCACTCCACAATAGTTAAAATACTGCTATTATCAAAGGAGAATGAAAAATTTGCACTTTTGAATAAGAGTGGCAGATTTTCACTTTTTGAATGAGATTCAGTCCAAAGGAAAGAAATCTCACTCCAAAAGTGAAATTTACTCCAAAAAATCTACCATTCTTATTCAAGAATGCAAATTTTTCACTTTTTTTAAAATAATGGCAATATTTTAACTCTTTTAGAGTGAGATTTCACTTTAAGAAATTTAGAGAGTTTGAAACTATGTTATGAATTTTTAAAATTTGAACTCATTGCAACCCTATAGGGTGTAAATTTCATCCCTTTGAGACCTAAATAAACAAAGTATTTTTCGATGAATTTTTGTTCTCTGAAAATGAATTTGGTCGCGGAATTAACCTAACACGTCAGGTTTCCGAGAAAATTGAGGTTACATCTGCCAAAATTGGCGTTTTTCGTCATATTTACCATTTTTTTTGCCACTAAAGTAAATTTTTTTTTCAATTTTACATCATTTTAAAAAAGTATTACCTTTTATCTATGAATAAATAAATTATATATTTATTATAGTATGATATTATTTTTTCATGCATAATTAGCATATTATAAATCATCAAGTAGAATAGATAATATGATTATTAATATTTATAAATATATAAAATAAATAAATGTAAATACATAAATTATTATAATAGTAAGAAATAAATAATTTCATTTAAAGTGGCGTAAACGTTAAAAAAAAATTAATAAAGTTGAAAAAAAATAAATATAGCTTAAAATGTCAATTTTGTGCATGGCACATTTAACGTTAATTTCCTCGGAAACCTGACGTGTTAGGCTAATTTCACGGTCGGATTCATTTTCAGCAAACAAAAATCCATCGGAAAACACTTTGTTTATTCAGATCTCAAGAAAGGTCCATTTTTATTGTTAACAGCGTTATCAAAGTTGTAACACTTTTTACATAAACACATTCATTTGAAAGTTACAAATGTGCTGCTTTTCCACAAAAACATATATTAGTCTTAGGATCAATTTTATTATATCTCAAAAATACTAATTTTTTTATTCGTCACTTTCCTATTAACGGAGTGATGTTGGTGATATGTTGGTGATAATTTCAGCGAAGTATGTTTATATCAAAAATATAAATTGTGCAATTCGTGCACCGCACGAAATAACCGAGCAAACTCAGCTCTTTCACAAAACGAGAATGCATGATGCCATTATTCATTATCCGCACCTCTGAAGAATGTACGCGGACCGTAAGATGCATTTCAAGCATTAACCTTCCTGGCGCACGTCGGTACAATGAAGGCTCTCTTTGTCGGAGCAAATCCGTCGCTCTTCACTGGAAACCAAACCGAGGGATTCCCCTTTTTCATAATCGCGTTTGTTCAATAATCGTTCAATAATCGCAAACATCCATATTCCTTCGCTGCGGGGAAATAAATAACGACATTGCGCTTTCGTATAGCTACACGAAGTGTAGCAAAAACTTTGCAAAAATAGCCGTTCATTATCAAATTAATTACGTAACGTATGTATATATATATACCGAGTCTTACGAGCTACAGGTCGTCAACCGATCAACAACGACCTTTGGTATTATTGCCGACATGATGAATACGTACCAGCAGAGCTTCTGCGAGAAGGCTCTTCAGGGAGTTTCACGTATTGTAAATTGTAAGAACCGGTAAATTGTAACACGTGCGCCGCGCGGGTACGGACTTTAGACCGAGCCGTGCATTCCCGACCGAACGACTTCCCCGACGCGCTTCCGCACGCGCGAGGAACCAGACAGACAGACACTCTCGTGCTTCCTCGCAAGTGCTCGGGCTTACGGCCAGACGGACACGCGCCGCGCTCTTTCGCTCTCCTCTTCCCTCTGCCCGCACACACCGTTTCTCGCTCCCTCTCGCCCTCTCCTCCTCACGCCGCACGTGAGTACGCACGCGAAGACTTCTTCGTCCGTTCCCCGCGCGTTCATTCATAGTTTACAGTCAGTCAGTCACCAGCAC
>JAANIC010001006.1:0-16567 GCA_017607545.1 Acromyrmex charruanus | reverse complement strand
GTCGCAGATGATGACGACGACCACGTCAGCAACGGCAGCAGACTGCGCGTCGCCAACCCCTCTGCCCTCCTTCCCTTCTAGATTTCGCGCCCCTCTCCCACCCTATCCACTACTACCATCTCCTCCTCCTCTTGCCGCTGCTGCTGCTGCTGCTGCTGCTGCTGCTGCTGTTGCTGCTGTTGCTGCTGCTGCTGCTGCTGCTGTTGCTGCTGCTGTTGCTACTACTACTATACTACTGCTGCTACTACTGTTACTACCGCTGCTATCCCCTTGAACCCCCTCCCCTCCCTGTTCTGGTGTGGACGATCAGCTGACTGGAAACTGTTAGTCGCCACCAGCCGTGGGCCTGCGAGCCCACGTGACACGCGCTGCGGCTATTCCGCTGCGAGCAAGCACCGACTCCGTTTAGTTTCGCGGGGCGCAGCAGCCGTCGAAGGCATGATGACGAATCGCGACGCAGACATCGCGGATGTCTTGCGACTAAGCGTCGTGCAAGCTTCTTGCAGCCGAAGTAACGACAGGGATCGCATCCCCATCATTCTGCTTCGAAATTGTTGTACGTGACTACTGCAATGACTAGACTATAGGTAGGGCAACTGTAGGGTTCTCTTAAATTAGCACCTTGAATGCCACGAAATTTTTGTCTCTGCGTTGGACTCGTCGTGTCGCAAAAGGTACTGTTATAAAATGAAATAGAATCAACGCTGAAGAGACAATTGATTGATAAATGCTTTCGTGAAACATTTGTCATTTTTTCGTGCAGTTTTTAGGGATAACAAACTTGTGTATTATATTGTATCTTTATAAAATCTTGTCGAGCGAGAGTTCCGTGTTACATATTGTACATTTACGTTAATAAACGCGCGCCTTTAAAGTGAATTAGTAATTAACAATTACTACGATATCACGTTGATCTTGTTAAAGGAGAATCCGCTTACATCACTAGTGGTAATCCAGTTTCGTGTAATGAAACACTGCTATTGGAAAAGGATAAATTCTCGAGTTACGTGCTTCAGCTGGCCCTCTCAAATTGAGTATTACAAGTATAGTACTGGTAATTACGACATCTCGTTAAACGCTTTTCACATTCGTCTTATTTCTTTATGTCTTTGCGAGAGGTAATAATGATATCAAATTACAATTGTATTTTTTTCGGAGTAACAACGTTATCTATCGGCACATATTAGACAAATTCTTACAATATTTAATAATGTATATCTATACCAAGTATTAATTCTAATAAAAAAGCGAGATAATCTAGATTATATCGAGCGATCAAAAGTTTCAGTTCAATCGCGATAATCAATTCTCCGCTCTCATCGATATCCGATACGATATAGTCGCAATTCTCGCTGTAATCAACTACGAACAAGTTTATTTATATATAAGTGCGAGCATAATAAACGCGGATGGCGGCTTTCGTGGCGATATATTATAATTGTTAATCCCTGAGAAAAAATTATTCCCACTTATAGAATATTAATCCGAGCAGAAATTTTGACTAAGCTTTGACAGGGCCTACTAAGCATGCCCTGATCAGAGACTCATCGGATAGCCCTAGTTAGGCCCCTGACTGTAAATATAACGTCGAGAATTAAAGCCTGATTATGTTTTTCTTGTCAAGACATGATTGCCACTTATTGCGCCTAAAAATATTATGATATAAGAGACAAAAATTAATAAGTCCAGATTCATTATTAAAATAAGTATTATTGATTAGTATAATCTTATTCCAGAATACACACAAAATTATAATTAAAAAAAAACATTTCCCTCTGAATGTGGGAATTAATTTTATGATTCTTCAAAGTAGTCACCCATCCGAAAGCTGCACATCCAACGTTGTTTGATCTCTGTAATCGTACAGAAACCGCTATTTCGATGATCCATGAACACTGAATGTTAATGAATAGCTGTGACATATCTGGTCAATATAGTCCTGTTAGATTTATTTGGACAGTTTATTTGAACATTCAATCAGTTACTACTTATTATCTAATATTACTAATATCTCGATATACAAAAATATTGCATAACTAAGCAAAATTAATCGAATAGTTGTTCAATTTAATATCTCCAATAATCATAATTATATTCATTTAAAATTATATTTAGTAGATGCGTTTTTGTACGAAATTAATGAATCTGGCAAAAAAAAAACTCTAAAAAAAAATGCTCTACGATTCTACAAAGTGAGATATTAAATTTAATTTGACGATTGTTAACGATTGTTTTTATAGATTAGAAAATCTGTTATGTAGGGCATACTCTATCGCTCCCTTAGACCCAAGCTAGGGCACTCTATTATTTTTGGTCGTGGCCTGACTGTACATCGGACATTTCCGAACAAATTTCTGTTCGGGAATATAATTGATACAGTTCTTTTTCCTCGAAGGATTCTAAAATTTAATGTGATTTTGCGAACGAATTTTTTTTTCTTTTAAATTTTTGAATATAGGGCATTCCTACAGCTCTGTAGAAGATTATCAAAATTCGAAACAATTTTACTGGAAGTAATATTACCAGTGTAACGAATGCTTAGTCATCAGGATCTTTTTTTGAAACAAGTTAGGAACATAAACATAATTGGAAATTATATGTCAAAACTTTTCAAATTTTAAAAGCAAAATGATATTTTTGACAGAGAGTAATTATTATTATCACCGTCACTTAAAACAATGCTACTGTCCAGAATTTTAATGGCACTCGCCTTACAATCGTGCGATGCATAAGAAGTGATGATGTTGCGTCGCGTCGTGTTTATGCATAAAGTGATCGCCGCACATGTTCGCGAGATGGTACACGAGGTGAGACACATATAAATTTCGTTGCCAAGCGACGATTTCTTTACGTAACAGAGCTCTAGAGGAAGAGAGGTTTACTTTGTGATGATGAAATTGCTTAAACAAGTCGCAGCTTGGAGCATTGAGACATTTGATTTCCCCTGAACCAGCTCGTAATTTGAACTTAATTTTGCTTGACACTTTGTCGATTCCATGGATTAAATTTCTCGCGAGATAATAGAAAGATGTGAAAGTATCCCACTAGAGTAGGAATTGGGGGAAGCGATCGACATGCAATCGGTGATGACATTCATTCGTGCGGAATCGCGTCCCCTGGGGTCGAAATCAGCCCTTACAATTGGCCCTCGTATCTTGGATTCACTGCGTGCTAGAAAAAGAAGCAGAAGACGCGGGAGAGTCATAGGCGCAGCGCGTGTTGCGGCAGCGTGTATTTGGCGTGAAGGAGTGGGGGGAGAGCGAGCGACCCGCGAGAGAAGAGGGGGCAGGAGAGAGCCAGCGTGCGAGAGAGAGAGAGAGAGAGAGAGAGAGAGAGAGAGAGAAGGAAAGAGAGGGACCATGTCCTACCTCAACGACCACGTGGTACCGAAGACATTTTCATCATGCAGTGTGCTTCGGTATCCACGTGGACACATCGTTCGACGCTCCCGAGGAACTAGTCCGCGCCGCGCATGCGTCGTTTCGTGGTCACGCCGTGCTATTCGCATTGCTGCATCAAGGTCGAACAAAGTCGCGCGATTACAACCTCGTGGCAACGGTGATGGTACCGATCTATTATCGCGTCCACTCGGTAAATCAACTTCGAGCAGGAAAGAATGCCGCACCATTCCCCACCGCGTTCCATCTTCTTCCTGGCACGTAGATTTGAGATCTGTTAAAAAAAAAAAATGTTCTATTCTTTAGTCGTACCCTCTTAATTCTAATGAATTTTCCTCTAATATACGATTTCAAGAAGATACCCTAAAATGTAAAGAAACATCCTATAATCATGAGACTAGATTTATTAAGATTGAAAACCTCTTATAATGTCAGAAGAAACTAGAAGAATCTGTGTTTTAGTGACATGCACATCGTCCCGGTAAAGAATTTTTTCACACATAATTATATATAAACGATTAATCCAATTTTATTGTTAAAATGTTATTGATTAGCATAACGTTTTAAGAGTGCTTATCATTTGTGCGTTTTTGTCGTATAACACGACAAACATATATAGAATAGAGAGGTTCTCCGATCTTTCTATCCTGTAGCCGATTTGGCTACACAGGCTTGAAAAATTTATTATATGACAAAAACCACACAAATGAAATAGCACTCTACATGAATAAAAAAAAAACAAATTTTTTTGGAGAGGCCTACTCCAAAATTTTAGAATCTCTGGGAGATTTTTCAACTGTATTTGCAGATGCTTTCTTATAGAACTCCTGGACATTTTCTTACGAGTAGCGCGTCCATCTCGTGGCAAGGTACTTACCTTTTAGCATATCTTTTTATTTCAGGTTATTATAGTGAAATTTTTTATAGAGAAATTTAATCTTGTAGTTCATGCATTCACTTTTTTTTATAGATACGTGTTATAGAATCAGGCATATGTTTCATGTAAGATTTTTTGCTTAGAAGGAATGTTAAGAGGAATTTCCCGCTCATCGGTAAAAAATTTTTTTTCGAGTAAACTGTTGCAAGTACGTTGGATACGACTGATGTCTCAGATTGTACTTGCACATGTTCGCTCGATTTTAAATTATAATATAATATATATTATTAGTAGGCTATATCTTACTTAACCCAAATATTCTTGTTACGTGGAGCTAAGGACATAGTAAGAACATAGAGGCATCAACGATTCGTAAAATTATCATCTCAAAAATTTTGTTTCAACGATAAGTTTAATATCTCACCAATGCTACGTTATTGACATTCTGCATCCGCGTTCTTAAAATACTTATCGCGCGGGTCGCGTGTTCTGTCTCTCGTCAACTATTATTACTCGGTTATCGAGCAACGCGCTCGACCGGACGTTTGCGGTCGTCCACGGCGCGGCGCCACGTTTCCGATTCATCGACAAGGGTCGCGACGGCGATGATGGCGACGACGACCAGAATAGAGCGAAGACACGGGCGCCGATCCAGGGAGCACTGACCTAGTATGCTTGGTCGTCGCTGACGATTTACGAATCACGACTCCCGCGCCACCTCCAACCCCTTTCTTTCTCCTCCACCTCTTCTGCCGTCGCCGTCATAGCTTAGAGCGCACTTTGAGAGCGCAGGCTGCCGACGATTCTACGTCGCGTGGTCACGTGTCACATTTGTAGAATCACGTGCCAAGTCCGCGGGCGCGAACTTTGATTCCGGAATCTCGCGCATAGCCGAGACGGAGAAACCTCTGAACATAGCTTAGATGTTTATTTGTACCGATATCGGCTTAATTTACTTTTGTTTTTTTTTTCTGTTCAGTTCTATGAATTAGATAAAATAAAGAGTAAATTAAATTGAAATTAAAATTAGTCTGCATTCGTAGAAATGGATCTTGTTTTCGTTTTTTATTCCATCAATATTTAAAAACGTTCGATATTTACAAAATCATTTTGTTACATTTATTCTATATATATTTTTTTTAATGTTGTATATGTAATTCCCTGATTTTAATGATTATCCGTCTATTAATCTTTTGTTTAATCTCTCTCGAGTAATGAATGATCATCAGATTTGTTCCTAAAAAATTACGGATTTCTATTAATTGGTCACTCTCAATTGTTTGACATATTCTTTGTCGTATTTAGAATAAATGAGGATCATTATGGATTCACGCGATTAATTAAGAATGAAGACATCTTAATGTATCCTTATTTATGGTAAATATGCCGTTGGGAGGGAGGGGGAGGGAAACTAGATGACTTTGACCTTGCATATGTTGTCAAGGTCATGCCAGCGTTTTTCACTGAGCCGCACTGAGTGCGCACCAAAAATGCGTTCAGTGGCAGCAGCACTGCACGAGATTGCCGAAAGTACGAGTTTATTGCACTCCCAACTAAACACAACTACAGGTTCAAATGCCACGAAGTGCAATATTTCTTCTACTGTTATTGCATTAGTAAATAAAAAATAAATATATTAACAATAATAAAAAGTGTGCTTATGTGTAATCTCTTTATCTGTACACTCATGCACCAAGTCAACAAAATTTTCAATTTTACGAATTTTACATGGAATTTTATTCATTAAACATTCATCTTCATCACTACTATTGGACGATGACGAAGACAGCAAATCAAGCAATCGTTCAAACGCAAGCTATGAAAACATTCTCAACTTTTCCATGTACTGCCATATTGCACTAAATCGACATCGCCTTTTGGAACTCGTGTCCAATTTTTGCACTCAAGTGTAAAAACTCGGCACCAAGTTTCCCAGCGCGCACCGTTTCCGTACGCAAACATCCAGTGAAACACGCTGCTCTCGTCTAGCGCGTACACAATGCGACCAGTGAAATATGCCTTGAGTGATCTCCAACAAGTTTTAATCAGCTCTTGTTATTTATTCGCTCGTTATTCAGAAGTTATTAATAAAAAAAGTTTAACGAACAACTTCTCATTTTATATATATATAGTATATATATTATAACTATCCCATATCCTCTCCTACTTACACCACGAGCTTTATTTACATGTAAAGGAAACTCGTGGTTACATTTCTAACAGTGTATGTAATAATTTGCCACGAAATGAGATCCACCCCACCGTACTTCCTCCTATTTAGGGACGTACGATTTTACATGCGAAGTGAGGTCTACCCCATCTTTGACTTTCTAGACAGGGGTGTGATGTATGTAGACCTCGCTTCGCGTGGAATATATTGTATGTAGCAGAAATAAGACGTTATTTTAAAAAACTATTTTAATGTTAATAACTTTTTAACGAATAATGAGCGATAATTTGGCTATAATTTGGAGATCACTCATAACTTTGAGAATATACGTCATGATTAAGATCATCGGGGCTGGCTTTTCCCATCGACATATTTATCACGTATACATTTAGTAAATTATTTAAATTAAATTTGAATCAAACATTACATTTTTTTTTTAGTTAAATTGTTGAACTTCATTGTTTTAGTCAAATTAACTATGGCTGTGTTCTGTTATGCACTGCAAGTACTGAAAATCTATAGTGCACGTTACGTATACTATAGATTTTTAGTACTGACAGTGTATATCGGAATATGGCTTATATCTTGAGTAAAAATAATGATTTATAGAGATGATTAAAAATAACTCAAATTGAGTAAAATAAAAACGATTTTACATGAATACAGAGGATTCAGTGTTCTTTTTGTTCTAATTTATTGCTCTAATTCCGATTTTGTTGTTCTAGCCGTTTAGCAAGAAATAATTTTTCTGCTGACTCTTAATAAAGTTAGAGAGAATGCACATTAAAAAAAAAAATAAAAAAAATAAAAATACTCTCACTATAATTTAGTGCTAATTATGTGCTCGTATATATAAATTAGTTCAAATTTTGGAGCGCTACTTTAAAAAAAAAAATCGCCTTATACGCAAAAAAAAAATATAAGTCTCTTTTGCTATAAAATCAATCAGTGGAATTTTATGATACTTTCTGTGAAATATTGTTCTACAAAATATCCTACATGCGAATGATTTTCATACTCCATCTCTGAATGGTTTTCGTCTGCGCAAAAATCATCTCCAAAGCGTATTGCGAGCGTATACACACGTTATATTTACAAACAGTTTTATTAAATACAAACGCGACTAATTTTACAAGTTTTGGATAGGTGTGTAAATATTCCATATCTTCAAATAATCCTTACATGCCTTTTTTATTAATTGCAGGTCAATACTAGAAATGAATGGGCGTCATTGTGCGAACAGTTTCACCTGCCCGGTGGTTGCATCAATAGCGGAGTCGGCCTTAAACAAATTTATCTTCGGTAAGTTTTTTTCTTGTAGATCTGATATGACAAAATTTAATAAATATACTCTCTCTTAGCAAGAAACTCTGGAGCTGACACCAAAATCTGTAACACAGTTACCGACATTAGTGTTTGTGAGACCCATTTAACCCTTCATAGTCCTTCCGGATCAAAATGACCCGAGCATCGTCTTTCACACTAAATTATAATATCTTCTTGCCTTCGAAAGGGCACTTACCTGCCATCTACTAGAGGTTTGAAGTTTCAATTATCAATAGAGATGCTTAGCTTTTTAATCGGACTGTTAGTATGCGTCTAGCAGCATTCGCGCAAAAAGCATTTTTTTTTCTCAACAAGGGTCAAAATATCAACAAGTGTGACCAACGCGTCGTTTTAGTTAACAAATTTATTATTTATATTTTTGCATTAAATTGCAAAAGTAAGCAAGATGTGGATTGTGTCCTTCAAGGATAAAAAAACGATCACGAAAGAATGTCCGTCGTGTCTACGACCTATGTGTGATAAATACACTCTTTAAATCTGAATCAGTTGATAATGAAGTGGCATAATTGATATTGAATTATCAGCATGTCATATTAGCACATTTGGCACTGGATAATCAGTGCAATTCAACTATAAAAGAAAAGAAATTTGAGCATTATATAATTAAAATACTGATATTTGAACATTCTAGCGCATTGTATTATAATTCCAATCTTACAATACCATATACGTTGAATGCGCTACATTTATATACTGAAGTAAAGTTCGCTATAAGTTAGGGATACCACATTTCATTCATTAATTAACAGTGGCATATTTGGCACTGAATCAGTGATTATCCATTGATTTAGAGAGCAGACTCTATTTGTATACTGAGATATTGCTGTAGCGAAAAATAACGTTTTCTATATATTTTTTGTATTTTACGTTTTTTACTTATATTTGCCTTTAGTATTAATAAAAATAATAATTTTTACATTAATAATAACTGAAATCAATAATAAATAGCTTTTTATCCGAATTTAACATCTTTTTTATACCTAAAAAACGACCATCTTTTATCTTCAAAATAAATACCTTTTTTGAAACGCGTGTAACCATATTTTTTTTTTTGAAAGTACATCGTCTCAAGAGATCAAAACTTTTTAAGTAAAAAAATACATTTTTCCGAACTTAACGTGTTTAAATAATAAATTATGTAGAGAAAGACTACGAGCCATAAGACAAAACAATGTAATGTAAATAATAAAATATAATTGAAACAAAAATATTTTCTACAAACGGCGTTTTGACCCTCGAGTCATTCTCAATGTTAGATAAAACGAAACATAAAATAAATTTAAATTATAAACGGCTTAAATAAATTAAAAACGAATTATAGAACAGATTAACAATAATGTAAAAAATACAAACTGAGACAAACGTAAAGTTGCTATATCGTATCATGTGGATTAATATGTTTACAATTTTTTTTAGTGTTAAAATTAAATTTTTCACTAAAACGTTCCATTGTTCCATTTTCTTAAAGGATGAAATTATATACTGTATTTTTTTTAAATCATTACAACTAATACTATCGATTTAGTAACACTAAAGATGAGTCAGGTCATTTTAATCCAGAGTAACCATGTGGCTTTTTTGATGTATGACCATGAAGAATTAATATATCTAACTTATGTTGATTAAAAGACACTAATTAATTTCAAAGAATCAAAATGATTTGTATAAAAAAGAATATATACATATACTAAGTTTACTTTAATAATAATAATAATTCAAATTTTAGAGACGTATAACGTAAAGAATGTACATACAATTGAGTGGATCGAATAGACCCACATCAGGTCAGGTGCGTAGAGTTAAATTTACATAGAGTTATGTCGCTCTAAACAGAACGGATCAAGCGATGTGAACGTTTAGAGAAGAGATATGGATCTTCTCTGAAATTTTTTTCCTCGTACGAGCTGGATTTAATCAATCATTATTCGCTGACGCGTGCACCTTGTGAGGTTCCATTAAAAGACGTGACCCGATTGAATTCCGAAGGAATGTGTCAAGAAGGGCCTTCACCGTCACCGGCGACTTCTGGACGCGGCGTGACGCTTGCTTGTCATCGGCCCGCTTGCTACAATGTTCCATTGCGTCTGGCAGTCCGCGAGCGTCTGCAAGAGGCAGGGAGTAGCAGCGTTTTGCCGTACGGCCAACACCACGCGTATCGGCATTGGTCCCTATGCCCCACCACCATTTTCCGTATCGCGTACTACGTACGTTCGTTCATTCATGCCTCGGCCTCGCTGACGAGAGCCACCACGTGGTTCCTGAGTCTCGCTTTCCTCTTCCTCCCACTCTTCTCCTCTCTCTCCCTTTCTCTCTCTCTCTCTCTCTCTCCCCCTCCCCCCCTCTCTCTATCTCGCGCGTGCTCCCGTTCTCTCTCTTCCTCGGGAGAAGCGAGCCCTGCAATCTTGTTAGCGGCACGCGTGGCTGACAAGCGGACGCGCCACCGAGTCTCCGGCTCCTTACCAACGTCATTTGCGCGCGACTTTTCGCACCTGACTTTCCTCTGCAACTTGCAAACCGGATGCGGAAGTCCTGCGGAAGTTTTTTTTTACGTGAATTCGTACACTTCTGATCCGTTCAGTTCCATAGATTTAACCCTCTCGCTTCTGATGGTCGCTACTATGTTAAACTGCCTCCCCCAGAGATCTATCTGTGTATACAAATGACTATACAAATGACTATAATGACCATCTGTGGAGGTTACCGCTGCGTATGAACAATCATTGTAGTGCACAGCCGATATAAATAAAATTTAATAATTATCGTATAATTATGAAAATGTTAAAAAAGTCTTGAATTTTTCAGTATTAATGCATATCCTTTAATCCTGAAAAATGGTTTACAAACACAAACGAGGAAAAAAGTAATTGTTATATAAAATTATTGCGTTTAGTCGGTAATACAGACGACTTTAAGATCCCTTTAAAGCAATACTTTTGATGATCTGACAATGAGTAGTCGCAATGTAATCAGTCCAAGAGTGCAGCAAAGGGAGTCTCTCAAATTACCATTTGAAGAGTGCAACTGTTAGTTGTTTGACCAAGTCAGAACCGCTGCACACCATAACTGCATTTAAAAGGGAACTTTCTACCTTGGTCGGAAAATGGGTTATTTTTAATAATTTTTTATACAAGAACTTTTCAACAGATTATTTTCATATTTTTCAGTAATATTTATTCGTCTTTTCTCTTTGTGTGCGCGCGTGTATATGTAAATTCTTAACCAAAAATATTGAAAACTCAACAAATAACCTTCGGGAAAATTTACTTTTAACGAGGTTAAAATTTTTAAAATAATTAAGAGTGTACTTAAAAAATTTTGAGGTCATTTAAAGTGTGTAAAAGGTTAGGCCAAAATAATCTAAAATTTTTAAAGTTTTTCAAGGGTGATTTAAGTATAATCGGTACAGCACGTTAGTTTCTTTCAGCTTAAGTAAATTTCAACTTTCAGCTCTTAAGTAAATTTTAAAGTTAACTTTAAAAAAAAAAAGTTTAAAATGATCAATTTTACCTTTATTTCTTAGGTTTCTCTACAGTAAATTTTAAGTATTTTAAAATAAATTTTTTAAGTTTTCTAAAGTAAATTTTTTCAAGAGAATAAATTGGAAATGGCCATAACGATCGAAGCTAGATCTTTTAACGCTTAAATAATTTAATGAGAATTAGTAGGTATATACTATCACCGACGAGATACTATTAAGACCGACATTCTTATGGGAGTTTGCATCCCTGTTATAACTAAAGCTGTTATAATTAAAGCTGTTATAACTAAAAAAGCTGCTATAACTTAAAATATACTCGAAATGAACTGACTCAATATTTTAAAAATTAAAATTGGCGAAATAAAAAGGCTACGAGTCAACGCTAGTTGATAGATGCTTGTAATTATTCTATTTTAATGTTAATCTAAAGGATATAAAATAATATAACATAAAATAATACATACGTTTCAACCTTGATCAGATCATCTTCGTCTTGTGAAACTATTGATTTGAATGAATAGAAAATTAGAAAAATAAAAATAATAAAATAAAGATAAAAAGGTCGCAGTATAATCGGTTACATAAAATTAATAATTTAAATATTAGGTGTAGTAAAAAGAAATCCATTATTTTTACTACATCTAATATAAAACGTTGGAGATGTTATAGTATATTAAAAATATTGTGAATTACATTCATTTTTCATAAGGATCAAGTATATAAAGGTCGCGTGATCAAAAACGGTTATAAAATGTATAAATAGATATTAATTATTTGTGTCTTCCGATTTCGGTTTGGAAAATTATTTCCTTATTGCGGGCATTTCGTTTCACCTCATCTCCCATTGCAAAATGGATGTATGTCAAAAATCAACTGTCACGTAAACGTGCCTCGGTATATCGATGCTGATTCTTGCCTGATATATATCAATTAAAGGTTTAAAGAATACAATGATTAGAGCAGACTCTTTGTATTTAAAATAATAATAATAAGTCAATTTCAAAGTTAAGAAGGTAATCATTTGAACTGCGTCGAAATTTTATTAGACTTAAAGACGCAGCTAAGCTACTGAAATAACATCACTATTAAATTTTTGATGCTTAATGGACATCTATTAAAGAGATCTGAATATGCTGGAAATCTAAATAAATTTATTTATTGCGAAAAATATTACTTCGGCCGGGAGTCGAACTGGATTTCTAGCTTTTAGTGCGAACGTTTCAAGCTTTTAGACTACCGAGACCTTAATAAATATTCTTCGCAATAATCAATATAGAATAACTGTTCCAATTACTGTCACTTTGTTCAATTGTAGTATAAAAGTATACATTAAATCGTTATTGTAATATAAAAGTATACATTAAAAATATTATTAGTATTAAACTACGACCGATGATATGAACAACTGATAAGCACAACTGTATAAGATATTTGATATGTTTTGTATTTATAAAGTAATTAAAGAAATTAGGAATGTCACTGAACATGTAAACTCCATGTTCTTCTTCTAATTAGAAGTGAAGCAAAACTGTATGATTTAAAAGTGCAAGCAAATGTGATATTTTCATTTTCTTGTACTAAAGTAATTTTATGATAATGTTTAAATTTCAATAAAATAAGCATACAAAATTGATGGATTATTTTTTAAATTAAATTTATTGAAATAGCAGCATTAGAAATAATTATTTAAGGTCTGCCTGCATTACTGCCGGCAGTAAATGAGTCCTATTATGCGTGAATATATGTATACAATGCATCAATTACTATCAACTTTGACATCTTTAACTAAAGAAGTGGTAGGTATTCTTACAAGGAAAGTTACTCAGATGTCCAATTAGTTTCGAAATAGTAACGGTTAGAAGTTGTAGTAAATCTAATCTTTTATTAACTAAAATGAGTACTATTCGCTCGGAAAATTTGAGATACGTTAGAAGAATGGAGTTAAAGTTCGCTGTAAAGGGCTCCGAAAATGGGTTTAAACAAAATTTTTTGTAATTTTTTTTTATTTTTTAGATTTTTTTCTACATACGTATGACTTAATACATCAGTATGAATAAAAAACAAAATCTGGATCTCGATTCCAATGTATTTCTATTTTTTTATCTTATAGTATAGCAAAACTTACAATAAAAATATTTTAACTTTTCAAATTTCAATTCGTTGAAAATGTATAATAATATATTAACGAAAATGTACAGGGTAACTTCGGGAAATACGCCGCAGAAGTCAGGAAAAATAGAAGGAGTGGGGGAAATTTTCCCGCAACTACTCTATTACATGCCTTTATGTTATATTGGTATTGTGTTACAATTTCAATTTCTTACTGTTAATATTAATAAAATTATTGTGAGTTGAATCGATATTTGCCACTGTGTTAAGCGCCATCATAAATTATAATCTACATAAAATGATTACTGTAAGACTACGTTCTCAATACCTCACTAGCGCAGCGCGCGGAGAAAGCCTAGGGATTTAGTAGATGGCGAGTTGCCTACAAGCAGCGCCAGAGAAAAAAAGAGAGATAAGATATGGCGCTCGTCCTGTACGGATGTATTCACACGTGCTCCAGGAATAAAATTCATTGTTACTTGTTACAAGAAGAGTGGTCGATCTTTACGCCTTCCATCACGTTATACAACGAGCGTGGGCTCGTTTTGAGCATCCGACTCGTCCATCGAGTCGCTCATTCCCCACATTGGTGCAAAAGATTTAGTGGTTATTTTGTGATATATGAGTGTAGAGGAATAGTAAAGTATGTTGTATAACAAAATACAAGTATTTTGCTCATGTGTTCTTTGTTTAGTTTGTTGTCTTGCATATCCCACCTGTTTGGGATATACGGCATTTTTAGCGAGCGGGATTTATGCCCAAAGCATACAAAGTATGCAGATCGAATTCAGTGCACTAAATGCATTACATGAAATATGTACCCCATGTCATAACACTTGCAATACATGTGGAAAGATTGTAATTATTATGTATTACTTTATATACATATTTATCATTCTTATTCCTTAATAAAACTTTATATACGCATTTTATAAGTTATTGTGTCATTTTACATTTTATTTATATGCATTATTTGTAAATTTTTCATGAGCCGTACGTATCTCCCCTCCTCCTATGAGGGGGTTATATATCCTACTTCTATGGGATATACGGCAAAAATGCAAGGGTTTAAAAAAGTTCATTTTTTAATACGAAATATAAATATTTCAGATTTCTAATATTTTTTTTATAATAATAGACAGTACAAAGTTTTTATTGATATAGTTCATTTACTTTAAACGTAGTAAATAATACTTAATAAATTAAGTTTTTGATAGGTGCGGCGTATATACCCTAATAAGTACGAAAATATATGTATCTTTGTACTTACATACATTCGTATAACTTTTAAGTGTATCATAGCCAATTCGAACTTTGGGAGAGATAAATAAAAAAATCGACATTTACCACTGGAATCGAGATCTAAGTTTTCTTTTCTATTCTATTTATGTATATTATTCACACGTACATAGAAAAACCCGAAAAGGAAAAAATTTACAAAAAATGTCTTTTAAACTCATTTTTAGAGCTATTTATAACATATAGTGGACTTTGAATCCATTTCTTTAACGAATATAAAATTTTCCGAGCAAATGGTGTTTATTTTAGTTAATAGAAGAGGTAGGATACTATAACTTCTAACCGTTACTTTTTCAAAATTAATTGGACATCTGAGTAACTTTCCTTGTTAGTGTAGAATGATGTGATAAATATAATAGTATGCACTAGTTAATATTAATTACTATTATATAAAATAAAAGCTGCTATATATAAAATTGACAAAGTTAAATATAAAAACATAACAATATTTTAAACGATTACATGCCTAAAAGTGATGTGCCTTTGTCATATTATTTAATACAGCATACATGTATTATTTTATTATTAAAGTTGCTTATATTATGCTATTGTGCATTTAGATATTTTATATAAAGCAGCCTTTAATGTACACTGATCCAATGTAATGCAAGTAACCGAATTTACTATTTATTTACGGGATGATTTTGATACAGATTGCAGTAAATATTAGGGTAGCAGTATTATTAGGCTACATGGACAGGAATAGGGAGGCAGTATTAGGTACGTGCGGCAGTAATCGAAGCGGCAGCATTTGAATTAAGACTGGCAGTAGTATGTTCAATACCTTATATTTTATTTTTTTCTATTTAACTTATGACTATATTTAAATAATTAGTTAGTTTTTGAGCTTGTTACTTTTATTTTGTGTATATTAAAATTTTTATTTGAATATAATACCAAAATAATATTTATTATATATTTTAAAAATCTTAAAATAAACATATCAATTACCATTATGTGCTTAAAGTGATTGAGAACAGTTACCTATATATGGAAACATCTTTCTTTCAGACAACGAAATATAAACAGTAAGAATCTTATTGGACCATACATTTGAAAATTTAACAAATAGGAAATAGGAAATAGCCATAAAAAAATATTTAATGTTTTGGCAACTAGAAGGAGCTGATGGGAATTATTTGAGAAAAAATGTCTCGATGGCAGACATTGTATCTTTTTTCCAAGTGCTCTGAAACAAAAAACCAAAAAGATTCTTGAATTATATGAGTGTATACAACGGACGCACAAAAAATTCCAATTTATTTAAAAATGGTGACCCTACAACAAACAAAAAAGTACAATTTTTTAATAAGAAACGTAAGCTTTTTTTGTTTATTAAAAAAACTATTGAAGGTTTTGTTTTCTCTGTAATTTATCTTGTGGAGACTACTTTTTTTTTACGTGTGTGTGTGTAAAATTGAATGCCGATTGCTTTATTAGTTTTTGAGATAAAAGTTCTGTTATTTCGCAAAATATTGTTTAAATATTGTTCATTCCAGCTGTTTTGAGAAAAACGATTTAAGTTTCAACTTAAGTAATCGAGCATATAAAATGTGAATTTTTATACTCACAGCTATATATACACATATAATCAGCTATTCCAGGCATATAGTAAGTTCTCTTCTTCTTCGAAAAATTTTGGATTATTCTTCCGTTGTTACAAATCGTTCTTGCCTCTTTGGAAGATTCTAAATGATACCATCGTCAGTTAGCTTGTTGTATGCGCTGATTGTTGTTAGCCATCATTTTAGCCTGAGAATAGAGAAACTCTTTAGAATTTTAGTTCTTATAAGCTCCATCATTGTAGCCTTTATTAAAGAGACAAGTAGCTATAAAAATTGTGATTTCGATTATCCATATTTTTCGTTTTTATATATATATATATATAT
>JAANIC010001002.1:1166888-1185195 GCA_017607545.1 Acromyrmex charruanus | reverse complement strand
GTATAGCATACCATACATCCGTTATCTTAAAATGAATAAGTTAGAACAGATTAGGATAAACTTAATCCTGGATGCCTCCTTATTATTGAATATATTGTGCATGCATTGTTTTTATAATGTCACGTTAAACCCAGTTTGAGTTATTTCTACACTGAAAGAAAAGATTGGCTGCAGCAGCAAATTAGATGGTAAAATATGACACAGCATTTTTAATTGGCTACAACAGTCAATTTTTGGTTGCTGCAACCAATTTTTGGTTGTGTTAGCCTATCCGCAATGTCAGTATAGGATTTCGATTGGTTAATGCAATCAAAAATTGGCTGCTGTAGCCGATTAAGAATGCTATGCTATATTTTATCATTTAATTTGCTGCAGCAACCAATCTTTAATTCCTATATGTTGCCACTTTTACACAACATCTTGTTAATTTAATTGTAAGAATAAAGTAAAACTATTTAACTCAGGAAGATTATTTAATTTAGCTCAAATTTCATTTATTAATTGTAAATTTGTATGTTAATGTAAACGCTTTGTAACTCAAGCTCGGTTTGATACTAAGTTATTCAAGCTTATAGCCAATATATATTTTGTCAAGAAATAGAAGAATATTATTTCGTAAATACTTTAAAATCATGTTCAGAGTTTTGAGGTACTTAAAATATTTTATTTTGAAATAATACAAATTATACAAAATATTATTAATAATTTCAAAATATAAAAGACATATTTATTGACGTGATAATTAGGACTCCTATGAACGAGCGACTTCGAATATGGTCAATATTTAGCGAAAATGTGCAAAGTTGGCCTATATATTGGCCATACGGCCTGGAGGCGCTTTATGGCTAACTTATGTATATTGCAAAGGATTTAGATGTTTACTTACTTGTATTAATGGTCCGAGAGCTAATGGTTTAAACTGTTTAAAGAGCTAATTAATGTAATATGTAATACTGTTCTTATATTTAATATTAGAATAAAAGTCTGTTCTTACATTTAATATTATTTACATATAATCTTAAAATATGATAAACCAATCACTAAGCTTTATTAATGTCTTAATCTATTATTTAAAATGGATTACTTTAAATAAGAACCAACTATAAATATCTGCCTAATTAATTGTTGTTTAATTAATTATTATTTCGTTATTGCTAGGTACACGCGTGAAAAAGGTTTCACATGTGCGACACGCGCTTGAAATTTGAACTGGTTGAATTTAATTTGATCGAACTACTCATTGAGAAAAAAAAAGTGTAGTTTGATTTAGAATTAATCGAAATTTAGCCACATTCGCGTCTGATTTTTAGAAGCAAATGCTCTGCCTATTTTTTTATGCTCGCCAATTGTCGCCGAATCGCAAAATTTTCTTTTCCGAGAGAATAGAAAGCTGAGCAATCGATTTGAAAAGCAATGAAATTTATAAATTTTCTCTTCTTTTTCGAAAGTATAATATTTAGTCTTTTATGTTGTTTTTTTTAAATGCATTTTCTACATAATACGTATGCACACACAAAAGTAAAGTATTTGTAGAATCCTCTGTTCAGTTTTATAGAAAAGTCTTACTATATATTAAACGGGTATGCGGCCTTTGTAAAAGAATACGAATTTTAAATCAAGTAGTAAGGAAACTTTTGATACGAGAGAAGAGAGAGAGAGAGAGAGAGAGAGAGAGAGAGAGAGAGAGAAAACCCACGTTATTTAAACTATAGTATTAATCGAACTTAAATTATAGTATATAAAAAGAAGAGCATAAAAAACCACGACACAAGTTGTAGTTTGTGAATTAATTTATTATTACATTGATTAAAACATTAGACGTTTCGGCCACAATCTGGCCATCTTCAGTAATGAAATAATGTTCTTAAAACATAGAAGAGAACATGTATATCCATTTATAACACCGGACTGTTGAATTTAATGTCAACTAATACTGCGTTTTAAGAACATTATTTCATTACTGAAGATGGCCAGATTGTGGCCGAAACGTCTAATGTTTTAATCAATGTAATAATAAATTAATTCACAAACTACAACTTGTGTCGTGGTTTTTTATGCTCTTCTTTTTATATATTTTAATATTATAACCACGTTGTCTCTAAGATATATTTAAATTATAGTATTCATAAGGCTCGTAATTTAATAAAATTAATTTAACTGGCTATTCGATCTTTTAAAAAAATAATAATTTATTAATATAACGTTTACAAATAATTACAAATGTTTTGACCTTTTAAACTTGATCATCCTCAGTGTTCTTGTTCTAATAAATTTCAGACGCATATTAAAGTCCACTTAATTTAAACTATAATATTAATAAAGCTCGTACGAATATTAAATCAATAAAATTAATTTAACTATCTATTTGAACAATAATTACAAATAACTACAAACGTTTCAAATAAGTTTAAAAGGTTGAAACATTTGTAATTATTTGTAGACTCGAATAGTCAGTTAAATTAATTTTATTGAATTGATATTCGTACGAGCCTTATTAATATTATAGTAACAATTCTCATTATGGGAAAATTACATTTTATTAATTTCGAATATTCTAGCTCTATTGCAAAATGCAGAATAATTCTGTAACTGTTATAATAATAACTATTATTAATAATGGCTATTATTATAACGGCTTATCGGAAAGAATATAGAAGTATAATAAATGTAATAATTTCAGGATTGAGTAGTAATTAGTTGAAGCGTTAAAAGTTAAAAAAAAAATTAAAAAGTTAATAATTTTTAACTTAACTTAATTTTAAATGCATTAATTTTTAACTTAATTTAATTACTTTTTAACTTTAATTTATTAACTTTTTTAAATTGAAAATTTTCTTAATGCTAATATTTTTTTTCTCAAACATTAAAAAATTAATTTAGAAAAAGTTCAATGATTTTATAATGAGAGACTATAATAAGAATCACACTATACGGTAGCCAATTTTTATTGACTAGCTAGATTTTGTCAATTCTCACTTATATTTGAATCATACTAATTTTAGGTATCATATAACAAACGTTATATTTCAGCAACATAAATATGAAATGAGCCTGAAGAATTGTTGTAGAACAGAGTTGCATATCCACCCATTTTCTAAATTTTTACGTATATTTTTTATAACAAATATCTAGTTGATGTAGTCGTAAACATGCATGAACAGTCGTTTCAGAAGTTAAAGAAAGTTAGATATAGATTAAAAAAAGAGAAATAATGCAAACATATAATCTTCTCTCTCGCAAGATTTTGACAAAAACACCTTATGGTGTGACTCTTATTATATAAGTAACTTACTGTGAATAACAAAATTAAATTTATCTAATAATCTATATTTTAAGTGCTATTTAAAGTAATCTTATTTTAAGAAAAATTAGGACATTCTGATCTCAAAAATAATTTTTTTTAAATTTAAGTTAATTTAATCTTAACTTAACTTTTATTAAGCTAATTCTTTATACCTTCAACTTAATTTTATTAATTTTAAGCCATTAACTTTAACTTAATTTAGTTTAAAACATTAACTTACCCAACTCTGAATAATTTAAATTCAGCTGGGAACAATGGGAGGGGGACATCGTTACATCTCTTTGAATTATACATATTCTACCATCAGAAAGTTTAGGATCAATGTAATATAATCTTAAAACACATAATTTATAGTGATATAATCTTAAAACACATAATTTATAGTAAAATTGTAAAACAAATATATGTTAAATAGTTACGCAATGATACTTAATTATACCTACAAAGCCATATTATAATGCTGTGAAAAATAAAATTGAACTTGCATATATTTTAAATAAAAAAAATAAAATAAAATCTTTAAAATGCTTGGTTTTAAACTTTCTGACGATAATATATTGTATCATGATGATTTTATAAATAGAAAAATACTTATTACGTTTTCACGTACGGCAGCAGTTTATTTTTATGTACATGTATGTATGTACAAAATACAATTAACATCTAAATATAAGATTTTAAAAAAAGATCTTATTTTTAAAAATTATATGTATAAAATTGATGAATACAAAATAAAATAGTAAGAAATATCCTAAGTAAAGTGTAAATATCATATCCCAAGCAGAACAACAAATCACGATAACGTCAAAATGACATTAAAATAAATTGGAAATGATTGAAAAATGACTTTTAATGATTATTTTGGAGTCATAGTGACTTGGTGTTCTGCTTGGGATATGATATTTACACTTCATCATAAAAAATATTTACTATTCTATTTTGATATTCTACTTTAAGTAATTCTCTTCTCATGTTTGTTCTAAATCTTCCATCAAAGAAGTAAGAAATGTGTCGCCATTGATTAATCTTTTTGCTGCGCTATCATATCTTCGATATATGCATTCGGTTTTTCTGTGTCAATGCAGTCTAACAATTCTTGTCGATTTGCAATGATTCTAGAATTACTCGAGTCGGTTCTTCTTTTATCATCTCAGCGACTGTGTATCTTAATAAAGAGAAATTACAACAAATTATTAAAACATAAAAAAATAAAATCAGAAAATATTAAATCCAAACACATGTTTTTATTACTTACGCCTTGCTAAAGATTGTTTTATTGCTAGCATGTGTGGTAATCGTGCAACAAACTACTTGCACACTCTTATCTCCATATCTTTCATATCATATGAAATGAAATCACTTTAGCTCTCTTATTAAGACTGGCTCAACGTCGTTAAAATTTTTATCCCTGTAAAAATATAACACGAAGAATTATTAGAAAAACTTACATACAATTACCTATGTACCTATTCTCAGCAAAAAGTTCTCCTGAATTTAATATAATTTGTTCCTTTTCATTCAAAGACATTGCTGTGGGAAAGTCAATAGAATCATAGATTTCCTTGTAAGTAATTGTACAATATCTATAATGGAAGATATTTCTATTATTATTCTTTGTAGAAATTGTGTCAAATTGATGGAATGTCTAAAAATCATAATTCTGAAATAGATTATGTACAAAACCAATACTTCACTGTATATTTCATCAATTAAGCCATCGTAAGTCAATTGTGTAACTAAAGATGAGAATAAATCTATAGATCATTTCAACAATAATAAATGTTCAATGGCTATAGATGATGCAGAATGTGATTTGTTATCTTCCTCTTCTCTATTTAGTCTCCAGAAATTCCCAAACTTTACTGTTGTTTTCCTCTTGTGACTTTCGAAATTTTATTATGTAACTTTTGTTGTATACAAGCCTTGTATGTAGCTTATGCAATTTGATACAGACAAGTGATCATCATTTTCCAAATGGAATTCCTTAATCCGTTCTGAGTTTCATTGAGAGCAGATCATTATCAAATGAAAAGAGATTACACTTAAATTCTTCAATCAGTGTAAAGTTGCTGAAGACACCGCAATTCTGGAGTTTCTTTTGATAAAGTAGTATTTTTGTGTGGCATGTAGAACAAGTGAAATTCTTTATGCGGTCTTTTGCCTTCTTCTCTGTAAATGTAAACAAATACATGTAATTTTTTAATATATGTAAAGTTAAAAAATTATTATCAAATTATAATAAAATCTAGACATAACATTATCATTATATATTAGTATTAATATACAATTTTAACTATCTGTGTGCAAACATATTTTTACTCCTTCCATCTGCAATCTTTTTTGTCCAATCCAAATTTTTTTTATTACTCTAGGCTTTCAAGAAATGTAGAAAAATTTAGGATCATTTTTCAACGTCTCTATTATATTACCAAATAATTTTTTAAAAAATTACATGTACTTGTTTATACATTTACAGAGAAGAAGATACCGCATAAAGAATTTCACTTGTTGTTTTGTATGCTACACAAAAGTTTACTTTGTCAAAAGAAACTCCAGAATCATGGTGTCTTCGGCAACTTTACACTGATTGAAGAATTTAAGTACAATCTCTTTTCATTTAATAACGATCTACTCTTAAATGTTAAAATCTTTATTTAATAAAAATTTTAAAAAAAGACAGAAAGAGTGAAATTTTGCTTATGCCAAAAAGATCTAGACTGCAAATGAAGGATAGATCCCTTTTGTTAATTTTTATCAAATAGATGTTGTATTCTATCTATGTTATATTCTATAATGTATAAACTAACCTGTGAACATTTTCGGCAATCAGATTCATAAGCTCCAACTGTGGCCTCGAGATAAATATGACATTAGCAATATTAGGTAGTGTTATCAAAGTCCCACCATATAGCGGATACGTTTTCATCGTATTTATTCTTCTAATAAATTATACTTGGCGATCGGTTCGGTCAACGACTGTCCCGTACAATAGCCTGTGCAATAAAAAAGGAAAAATATATCGTAAAAATGAATTTGTAATTAATTTGTTTTGATCTCTCCATGAAAGGTTAAGTCAGAATACCTTTGAGACATCGCATTTTTCCAGCAGGCAATGCAATCGGTTCCTCGCCTGAATAAGTTCCATGTTCAGTTTATATCCTGTCAGATATGACATGACTGCTTCGTAAAATTTTACGTATTGGTTGTGTCAGAAAATCCTTAGTAAACTCTTGTAGAAAACTCTTGAGAAACTTAAGAGTAGACTAGAATAGGAGATAGAGTTAAAGCGCCTCTATGTGTAAAACGTAGACATGAACTACATAGTCAAGTCCACATATATTTCTGATGGGTAATATAATCTTTTTTTGGTTCTATTGGGGTTTGTTCCGTGATATTTCGAGGCGTCTAATAATTTTTTATTAGATAACCCAGATAGCACAGAGAATTAAAAAAAATTCAGTGATATGTCATCAATTCTGAATTCATTTTCAGATGCAAAAAGAATTCTTTTTTGAAATCGCTATCTGGGAAGATAATGCAATGGGATATACTATAAGATATGAGAGTATTATCATATTTTACTAGTAAGAAAACATCCCAGCAAACGAAAATGGATTGGATTGGATAAATCCATATAAATCAAGTTTTCGAATCCGCATTATCCGCGAAAAAGATATTGAATTTTGTAGAGATTAAATACACTGAATCCGTTTCTATACGTTTAGATAAATATAATAATGTGAACTCTAGTGGATTCATATATGTAAATTCAGAGATGAAATGCTAGTTTAATATAGTTGTCTATTAAAATAAGAATTCTATATACTAATAATTTTGAGTACAACGATCATTTATTCATTATTATTTTAATTTTTATAATCTATTTTATTAATTTGATAACAGAATGTGTGCTGCTACATTTTTATTTAATGACTTATCATGTTCAATATATTTTCATTATTATACTTATTGTGACTGTTAGAATGGAAGAATATAACCGCGATAATATTACCAGAAGGAAAAGCATTGCATTGTGCGGAAGGTAGATAGAATAAATACTACCAACTTTTTGCTAACTATAAATTATATAATTTTAACCATTTTATTAATTTTGTCAAATTTATGTTTAATTTCTTTATACTGAGAATGATCTAATAATAAGATCGAAATGTTCTAAGAATTTTTTCATACATAAAAATCTGGCTTGTAACCCCTTCTTGTTATTTATTGTTTAAAGAGTTATGATACAAATATTTAAACAAACATGAATAACAAAAAGGCTACAAGCTATATTTTTCATATATTTAAATTCTTAAAATCACATACGTTTCGACCTATTTGTCAGGTCATCTTCAGTGTATACAGATAGATAAATTAACGCAAATTTAATAAAAATCATAAAACAGTTAAATACAATTTCTGCAAATTATAGTTACGCAAAGTGGTGAATCTATTTCTTCATATCTATTTCTCGTCGCAACAATGCAATACTTTCAGTCTTGTGATCTTCGTAGTTACATTCTTCTATTACATCGGTCGCGATTTGTCCGTAATGATAATAAAATTAGTTGAACATGTAGAGTCAGTAAAATTGTACAAGCACACATTTTGTTATCAAATTAATACTAGATTATAAAAATTAAAGTAACAATGAATAAATGATCATTATATTCAAAATTCTTAGTATACCGGGTGAGTTTTTTAACCTGAGACTGTACGAAAAAATGTTTTAAATAAACTCTCAATGTTTTTGAGGGAGCAATTCTATCCCATAAAAGTTAGTCGCCTCCCGCTCCCCTGAAAGTGGGATTGGGAGTAACTTTTGCGGGATAGAATTGCTCCCTTCAAAATATTGAGAGTTTATTTGAAATATTTTTTCGTACAATGCTTATTTTTTCAGATATTTTACAGTCTCTCTTTAAAAAACTTACTCGGTATATAATCCTTATTTAATTGACAACTATATTAAAGTAAGTAGTGTGTGATAAATAAAAAATTAGTGTACATATACCTCAATGTGAAGATTCAGCCAGAATAATCCAATGATTGAAATAATGTGTCAAATTAATTCAACAGAGACAAATATTTAATGTTTGACTCGTTTTTTGTTAATTGTAAATTTGATGTTAAAAATTAAATAATCTCTGCATTTTTGAATGATCTTTCTTAATTTCTCCTTTACACACACGTTTCTTCTTCGACCTCTCTTTATAGTAATTTGTCCGTCTCAGTTTTCTTAATCTCATCTTTTATTTTTTGTAAGTTATTTAATATTTCTGCAAGATGATGTGAGGTTGCTGAGTATATGACAAAGATTTGCAAAGAGGAGAAACTTGTAGAATAGGAATCAAAGAGAGATTGAAAGTTTTGGTTTTATAATGCATTATTTTTATAGTGCAGTATTTTTATAATGTATTGTTACAATGTTGTGTTTTACAATGTATTGTTACAATGTTGTGTTTTACAATGTACTGTTTCTCTCTACTGTGTTATTTTTATAATGTATTGTTATACGCAGTTATATTCTGTATTTATAACACAGGATAGAACTAAATAATGTACATATTTATTATGGAATAAATTCCAAGAACCATGGTTATTTTACCCGCTGGAAATTTTCGTGACTACATAGTCTTACGTGCACACTTTACGCACATAGAGGTCGCCAGTAGACAGATTTCATTCAAAATACAGGCTTCAAACTTCTCCCTGATGAAATCTCGTAATCTTCCTTGCTTATGTGCAATTTATGCTCTATTTTTTTATGGTGATCTGCTACCAAAGTATCGATAGCTACCTCCCTCTGGGAACATTGATCACACAAAGGTCTTCGATTAAACTTCACTTATATATGATTCGTTTGATGAAGATTCCAATTAATTGAATTTTTCAAATTATTCTTTATAAAGTAAACTATTTACAAAAAAAATGTTTTAGTACTAAAACAAGCGCAGCTACATTTTCCTAACATGAATGGATTTGTTAATTTTTGTAATTTATACCTCTGTTTTATAGAAAGAAAAATTATAAGCTTTTTGTAATTAAAAATCTTGCTTTAAAGTAATTCTGACATTGAATTAATCGATAATTAAATTGTCTGTCTTGGCATTAAATATAAGTTTCCAATCTCTGAGTTTGCTATACATTCGGCTTTAATATTTTAATATTTCTAAAATCTCTAATTAATTTACTATGTCGAATATTTGTAATATTCTTGGAAATTTCATTTTTCTTTCTATTTTATCGATATTTCGATTATATCGAATAATCGCAGCGATGCATCGCAGTATGCTGCCTAAAGTTTTAATATTTCGAGAATCGCAATATCGTATTTCGATATATTTCTCATATCATCGTCAGTTATGGAACGCGTCGCGATGGATTGTGGAATCACGTTCAAGCTGTTATATATTTTTTGCAAATGTTGTCATATAAAAGTAAATTGCTCAAAAAGTTTCTACGAGTGTCTCGCAAAGTATCGAATGTTCGTTATAGCATGTCATGATGTGCGATCACCACAAATTTAACATCGACGATCCCGTAGAACTGTGTGTGTCCAAAAGATACGCTCAAGATTCTATTCGGCTAAAGTGCAGGATAATCCAAATTAAGTATAATGGTTATTAGGTATGTATATACTTACGCGTATCTCTATTCTGTTCGATTACACTTTAATATTCTTTAAAATATCTCACATTTTTCATCTCTACATCACATAAGTGGCTTTATTTATTTTAGTCGCACTTTTTTTGTATATTTCTTTTGTTCTTTTTTCTCAAAAATTTTACGGATGTATATCATTTCGCGTGCAACTGAACAATGCAACTAAAATAAATGGACCTAATTATGATTTGAAGTTAATTAATCAATGCTAGCCACATTAATATGCGTTGTCTTGACTGTCTGGTACAAACACATGAAATTATCATTTATGTCTTAACATAGGAATTTGCAAGCATATTGAGTCAAATTTGGGACACGCATATATTACATATTTAAATATTCGCATATCACATGGTTGTTTAATGATAATAATTAATTCTTTAAATTAATGTATATGTTCATATATATATAATACACACACACACACACAAACACAAACACACACACACACACACACACACACACACACACGCGCACACACACACACACACAAACACACACAAACACACACACACACACACACACACACACACACACACACACACACACACACACACACACACACACACACACACACACACACACACACACACACACATATATATATATATATATAAGTTTCCAATCTCTGAGTTTGCTATACATTCGGCTTTAATATTTTAATATTTCTAAAATCTCTAATTAATTTACTATGTCGAATATTTGTAATATTCTTGGAAATTTCATTTTTCTTTCTATTTTATCGATATTTCGATTATATCGAATAATCGCAGCGATTAGTATGCTGCCTAAAGTTTTAATATTTCGAGAATCGCAATATCGTATTTCGATATATTTCTCATATCATCGTCAGTTATGGAACGCGTCGCGATGGATTGTGGAATCACGTTCAAGCCGTTATATATTTTTTGCAAATGTTGTCATATAAAAGTAAATCTCTTGCTCAAAAAAGTTTCTACGTGTGTCTCGCAAAGTATCGAATATTCGTTATAGCATGTCATGATGTGCGATCACCACAATTTTAACATCGACGATCCTGTAGGGCTGTGTGTACCCAAAATCGCTCAAGATTCTATTCGGCTAAAGTGCATGATAATCCAAATTAAATATAATGGTTATTAGGTATGTATATATTTACGCGTATCTCTGTTCTGTTCGATTACACTTTAATATTCTTTAAAATATCTCACATTTTTCATCTCTACATCACATAAGTGGCTTTATTTATTTTAGTCGCACTTTTTTTGTATATTTCTTTTGTTCTTTTTTCTCAAAAATTTTACGGATGTATATCATTTCGCGTGCAACTGAACAATGCAACTAAAATAAATGGACCTAATTATGATTTGAAGTTAATTAATCAATGCTAGCCACATTAATATGCGTTGTCTCGACTGTCTGGTACAAACACATGAAATTATCATTATGTCTTAATAGGACACATTATATTTATGTCTTAACAGGAATTTGCAAGCATATTGAGCCAAATTTGGGACACGCATATATTACATATTTAAATATTCGCGTATCACATGGTTGTTTAATGATAATAATTAATTCTTTAAATTAATATATATGTTCATATATATATAATACACACACATATATATATGTATATATATATATATANAGGCAGCATACTGCGATGCATCGCTGCGATTATTCGATATAATCGAAATATCGATAAAATAGAAAGAAAAATGAAATTTCCAAGAATATTACAAATATTCGACATAGTAAATTAATTAGAGATTTTAGAAATATTAAAATATTTTTTAATATTTCTAAAGGCGAATATTCATATGGAAAACATGCGCCCCGAACATAGCACCCAATACTCTAACTTCATACGTAGGTATCTAGTATTTCATGGGGGATGAAGTAGGGTGTAACAAATTCAAGGATGCGCAGTAGTCAATTTATTCAACCAATAGTATGCTATCATTTGATTGGTTAGAATTTGAATGACTAGCATTTGATTGGCTGATTATGATGTATGAAACAGGTGCATTGTTACATCTTATCTTCTTCTATCATGTATACTTCATGACTCGCCATATCACTCTCATCGATAGATTTCGCGTTATCATTATTTTTTATTATTGTTACCGCTCGAGAGTGAGCCTCAGTCGCGAGGAATCATCATGCATACGACTCGTAAAATGTCGACCCATCGTAGCGCGTTAACATTACAGCAATTGTCGTTAGACGCCACTCTCGAGCTCGTAATTGCAGCTATCAACATCTTTGTGTATGGAATCGATTTTCTTTATCCACGTCATGCCGAGCTATTTTCTTGCCGAGTGCGATGAACGTGCAATTATCGTCAAGTATGTGTGCACATGTTTTTTTCTATAATTTATTCAATAGGGCGTGTTCAGATTCTCATCCGGATGTTTTTTCTCTGTCGTTACGTCATTTTTGTTTAACAGTGAACAGCGATATTTGAGTGGTACTTAATTATCAGGCGAAAATTTGAACACAGTCTTATTGCATTGAAAGCGCATAATTATTAAACAAACGATTGTGAAAGTAACTGTTTTGAAATTTCGCGATGATTTACGCATTTACGAGATGCTAAAATAATTATAGGTCTATTTTTATTTCTGTACTCTCTGTGTAAACTAGTCCACATGGTGTATTATAAATTGAAGTGAAACAAAGTATATTTATTTCACAACTCATTGCACCGTGTGTGCCAATTCAGAGAGTGCAAGAATAAAAAACAGATCTCTTAATTATAAAGTAAAGGACGCGTAATAATTCCTCGTGATCGAGGCTCGCTCTCGAGCGGTAACTATAGTAAAAAATAGGGGATGGTTTGAAGACGATCTCGTAATCGTCGTAATTCATATCCATGAGCAATAGCGACGCGAAATCTATTGATGAGGCGAAATCTAGTGATATGGCGAGTCACGAAGTATACATGATGAAAGAAGACAAGGTGTAACAGTGCGCAATTGAAGTAAATACGTATTTAATTAGATAATTTAATATTCGCGGGAATTATATATAGATAAAGAAAATTATGCATTATGCAAAAATTAGTTTACTCGTGAAATCTTTTTGCTTCAGAAATGAGATGTTGATTGCTGAAAGATTAATTTTAATTATCGATTTATTCTGTCCCTTCGTATCCCTCGCCCCACCTTCTCATATACATATTTAAAGTATATATACATATTTATACATTTAAAATTACATTGATTCATTTTGAAGGACAGATATACGATTTGTATTAGTTCTAACGAATTTTTGGAGATTTAGGGTCAACAGAAGCAAACTTTAGAGATTTGCTTTTGCGATAAAAAGAATTAACTGTTATAGAAATCGATTCAAGATACGAATAGTTCTATTTGTCCATAAAATTAGGTATAGAATTTATTATTGCGCCAATTTTTCTGGGTCATTACACTGTCTCTATCTTTTATTGATTTTCTCGCAACTTCTTAGATCGCGGTATGCGTTGAAGAAGTGTTATCGGTTTGGCATCAGGGGTGAGTGCGAGTTTCTGTGTTTGTAGTGCACCGTGTCAGTATACTGGAGACTGCGCAGCATCTCGCACAGATAAGCGGGGACCACGCAGTGGTAGAGCTTCGGGGAGAGAACGCGAATAGGGAAGGCTCTCCGGTTTATAATCCGTGGATGTAGAAACAGGGTGGGGATGGCACCCCCGCGTTTCTCTCCTTTCGCCGATACAATTCCATTCCCCGAGCCGCCGTTCTCGTCCATCCCTTCCGTCCGCTTGGCGTTTGCTTCCTATCCCGCTGCGTCTTCTTCCCTTCATCACCCCAGTATCCCACCACCGTTGATTTTCCCACCACGTCTGTCGTTTCGATATCCCCTCTCTAACTCTTCGTGCTACTCGTCAAGCGGGGAACTCGCTATCGGTCTCCTAATGATTTTCGCAGTCGGGGATCGTAACACGTGCATGAGGAAACCGGTCCCGCTCCTGGTTCCGATCTCAAACTATACGACAAGTTTACATCCGTGTCGCAATCGCCTGGGTTTGACTGTTGCTATCAGTGATAGTTGGTGATCCATTGACGTCTTATGGCAGGTCTGCGAAAAATCGATGATCTTACGTCCAGTGATTCGATTTCATTAGTTACGGAGGGACGAGGACGATGAGAAGTCGGAGATCGTGTTACCTGAACCATCGATGATCCATCGTTATTGAGACAACTCCGGCGATTGTTGCAATTGTGCTGATAGCTGTCACGAACCTCCTCGAGGTGGGCTTTAAATTTGATATGCGCGTTTTGCTTGAAATGGTTTCCATCCGGGGGAACGGTGGGTCCGGTGACTTGTGACATCCGTTAAAGATCGAGTATTCTCAAGTAGTTATCGAGTATTTCATACAGTTCGTTTTATGAAGAAGGTTAATGGTTACGGTGTCAATCCCGATATTAATTATAAGTGCATTCAAAGAATAGCGTGTGCGCTACGGGCAACACAACAGTAAATATTTGATCGAATTATGGTCACTTTATGTGGGAGCTACAAGTCGTAGAAAATTGATCAATTATAGTCTATTATCCTTCTCATATTCTTCTTATATTCTTTTCATTCGATTGTGATTGGTTAATTTTCTATGACTTTAAGACTCTACGACTTCTATTGTAGACTTCGCAATACAGTTTCGTTAAAATTTATTTTTTAATTGCGTAATCAGGTCTCGTCTTCTCCACTGGTATTAAAACAGTTTTGCAAGTGAGATTCATTCTTCTTCAGTTGTTATAAACGTTTCACGGAAAGTTATGACAATTCCGTCATCGGAAGTCGTTTCCTTGTATTGTGTCGTTGTGATTTTTATCGTTACAACGCTCGCATTAGCGTTGCTTGGTGTTTCATCTTTTTTTTGTCTTCTTTTCTATCACTGTTCTATCTATTCGATGGAATCGTTTCATATGTATATTTGTTCCTGATATTTGATTATCGAGTAAAGAACAGAAACACGTAAAATAATTCCATTCCCTTTCTTGTGCACGCAAAAATGATGCTGATGCATGACGCACGAACGAAGATATCTCGGAATGAACTTCGTGGTGTCACATTATTAATTCAAAGCAATTTCTCTAAAATAAGACATCAGCGGCCGGGTGAGTTATAAAGAGTTTTATCTAGGAAGCAAAGCGACGTTATAATTGGATCTGGTCCACGGTTTCTTAAATGATACGATGTCGAAGACTAATTCAATGAATTCAATTATACAATCTCGTTTTATAGTAATTTTATAGCGCAATAGCGATCTTTCTCGATTCGAATAAATTAATAGATATAAAAGATACGAATATATCTAACAGCATATTATATACAGCGACTGATAAGTGTACTTATGATCAAAAAACTAATTTAAACTAATATTTTTAAAGAATTGTCGTTCGTTAATTATTAAATGTAATTTATGTTAAATGTAATTTATACGATAATATATGTATTGATGTTAGAAATGTTTTAGTTACAACAACAAAAAATAGAAATAAAATCAATTTTGAAATCAATTTTTTATGCTAATTAGAATTCTGGTTATCATAATTGCATTTCTGATTCGGTATCTCGATAAAATATTTGATAAGTTTAACTAAATATCTAATTTGTTCCTTTTTGATTGAATCAATCAGAATTCCAATTAATGTTCCTGGAAGGAAATGTTAATATGGATGTAGTTTAAATACAATTATATAATCGTATATAAAGTATGTTATTTTTTTTTATAATTACATAATTTTATATAATTTTATTTAATTATATATGAAATGTTTTTTCCCGGAGCAATAAAACTTTTTCTTAGTGCATGAATATTTCCGGATAGAGTTAGAATAAAGTCATGTTGAAATATAATTTGTCCGCTGTATTTTCCGTCGGATTGCACGTACGTGTCTTCATTTGTCGGTTTTGTCAAGACAAGAACTCTCGTTGAAGAGCAGCGGCTAGGATAATCGTAAATGTCGAGTTGCACGTCGTCGGTTCGTGCGCGATGCAGTTTATGATAATATTTAATCCGGTTACAGCGAGACGAGTGTACGTGAAGTGAGCATACACTCAAGTGTACAAGTTCTCGGAGGTGGTGTGGTCGGTACGACTAATCGATGATTTTGTTCCAACTGTGTCGTCGTTCACGACGTAATCCAGTTATAGTCCGAGATAACCGTCGCTATGTCAGTCCGCGTACTGTTTCGAGTATTTTTTTACAAGTTTGCACTTATCGTGGGATCAATTTTTCGCGCAAATGATACCGCGGGGTGACTTTGTCGCGCGGATCGCGCGAATTTAACGCGTCATATATTCGACGTAATTCAATTACAGTCTCAGATAACCGACGCTATGTCAGTCCGCGTACTGTTTCGAGTATTTTTTACGAGTTTGCACTCATCGTGGGATCAATGCGCGATCAATCTTCTGCGCAAATGATATCACGGGGTGATTTTATCGCACGGATTTAACGCGTCATGTATTCGCGTGTTAACGAGATTGGTCGTCGATGTTCACGTTCGTCGATCAATATGTCATTCATTCATCCGCATCGCACATCGATGTCATTCATCGACAGTCTCGCGATTATGTAATTAATCAGTCGATTGATGATTCTTCCCGAAGTGTGCATTGTAAAGGAAATAGAATTTGTACGATTTAATCGTAAGCAGCATTGAATGTATTCGTCAAAATGTTCGATTGAAGTGCTTCGTTCGACATGAACTGTAGTCATTCGTAGAAGTCTGACATAGAGGTCTGGTTCTTATCGAAATATCGAAGTTTCCGTAGATCGAGTGTCGTCTCTTTGTAACCAGTTGACCATTTCCATCTGTAGTTAGGAAACTGAATCACGAATAGAGTATCTCGAGAAAGCATTATTTGGAGTAATACTGTATACTTGTACTATACGTGTGTACGATAAAACATTAAATGCCATGAGTCACAAGTGCCACGATCCCCCGAAGTGAATTATTATTGTTTGTGATACTTATATTGAGAAAAAAAATAGTTGTGGCAACTATAAAGTACAACTCTAAAATTTAAATACTTGCAACTAGTTTTAAAAAATAATAAGGACTAAAATAGTATCGAATATTATAAAAATATAGTACAGTACTATAAAAATTTAGTATTCAGTACTATTTTAATTCTTATTACTTTGTAAAATTAGTTGCAAATACTTAAATTATTAGAGTTGTTAATTTAGTAGTTGTCAAAACTATATTTTTTTCTGAGTATATAATTATCGGTATATTAAAACTTTGCTGATCGCAATTAATCTGTGCCAATCCTCGGAACATCACAGTGATATTGCAGAATTCGGAAAGTCGCTTCGAGCCTTTTAATTTTCTTTCTACGAAGACTTGCATCGAGGTAGCTCGTGACAGGGATAATCCGCATTTCGCTTCGACCAAGGAATTAAAAAACTTGTCTTCAATTCCGATCGTAGAAACTATATGAATGAAGTCCAATATAGTCCTTCCGTTGTTTTGTCGACAAAATGATATCTGTAGAATTGAATCCGAGGAAAAAAACAAGCTGCTAACTACATAGAAGATGAACGATCGAAGAGGAAAAGAATGTATGTGAGAAATTCAAATATCATTTAAATCGATTGGTTGAACTAGTGCGACGTTTTGCAGCTTCCTTTTCAAATTCTCTCAATGATTGATATATACACATATATTCATACGAATTGTGTGGCCTTTACTCACGGAAATTTACAAAAGTGTGATATACAAGTGGCAGAAGTAGTAAACGGTAACATAAACGATTCCTGCAATTGGTGGATCTGATCGAACAAAGAGTAGATTGATTGAAGTGCTTCGTTAAATTGTGACTGAGGTGTTCCTATTTCGAATCATTCGCGCGAGTGATCTCAGTGAAGTCGTGGTATCGAAGGATGGAGAGGAATCGGAGGAACGCGAGATCGCACAAACGTGGGAGGACAGGATTTGCGTATTCGTGCGTTTCCTCTTGCGAGGCTGTACGACGTGCTTCCAAACGTATATCCTCGTGTTAAATACGAGTACGTCAATTGATCACGAATCAGCAAATAGGGTGCCGTTAGTGATGTTTGCCGAGCGATGGGGAGATGTGTGTAATATAAATTTGCCAATCAACGCGCGAGAGAGAACGTGGAACGTGCTAACGCATTTTTCGCGCAAACGGATTTCCAAATCTCCAAATAACAGCTATCGATTAGAGACGTACCATCAAACCATCGATGGGACATCCACCAAATGTGAAATAACGAAAATCAAAAAATATCCATCACACAAAAGGGAATTAGTTAATTTATTAGGTTTTAATTGTATTTAAAAATAATTATTATTTATAATTATATATCTTATTCTCATTAAT
>JAANIC010001002.1:1142820-1161788 GCA_017607545.1 Acromyrmex charruanus | reverse complement strand
GGGGGAGATCATGAAAAGTGGAGGTATGAATTTCAAATTTGGAGAATTGGGAATACTTAGGGTTAGTCGCGGCTCGACGAAGTTGTCGTTGAGCTTATTTAGAAACTTATTGAAATTCCCTGTTTGACATTATAATGAGACGCGATTATTAGAGCTGCGATTTTTTTCACGTTTCCTACAACCCGCGCGGTGATTTTTGACGATGGAAAGAGAAAGAATCGACAAATACCTGGAACGAAATTCTTTCTCTCTCAATCGCGAATCTTGAGCGTCCATTCGCTCCAAGTATTCGTCGATTCTTTCCCTCTCAATCGCGAATCTGGAGCATTTATCCGCTCCAAGTATTCATCGATTCTTTCTCTTTCAATCGCGAATCTTGAGCGTCCATCCGCTCCAAGAATTCGTCTATTAACCGAACCAGCTTTTTACTGTGAAGCTCAATGTAAGTCAACTTCTATACTCGTATAGACCAGAAATATACGTGACCACAGAGTAACCCGATAAAGAAATCCGAACATTGCGCCCTGGATGGGTGCTGATAATCGATAGCGCGTTACATCTGGGGTGTGCGGTTGATTGGATTGGAAACGGGTGTATCGGCGAATGAACGCGACTACAGAACACATCTCGCTTGGCAGAAAGCGAATACCGGATAAATTAATGCCGCAAGCCACACACTGCAACATACTGATGTTCTCTCTCTCTCTCTCTCTCTCTCTCTCTCTCTCGTGCCGCGCACTCTTTAACCTTATCGTTAATGTACCACTCTCCAGAAATAAAGATGTCACGCGCGGTCCGTGCGCAGCGCAGCCCAATTACCGCTGATTGCCCTTCGAACGTTCGCGCACAAAGTGCCCCTGCGGGACGAACGCTTCGAGAGAATCGGGACAAGCGGTTCGCGTTATACATCGCGTGACACTGACGATGCGACTTTAATTACGCGTATTTACTTAGGTTGAAATAGGAAGACTTTTAATAAAAATAATTTTAAGAAAAATTAAATTACTCTATTATTTTTTTTTTTTAGTTTAAAATTTATAAAACATTAATATTCTTTTAATATTAAACGGACAGATCGTTTCTTTTTAATAATTGCTAACTTTCTGACAAATTATCTAAAGTGTATAATGATTCTCACTCTTTAATTTCGCAACCATTTGAGTGTAAATATAATATAATGTTCATGTGGAAGTTTTAATTAAAGGGCTTCTCTCATTTAGCACGATTCCGTCACATGTGAGACTAATTTCGTCAGATATCGGAAAACCTCGGCAAATCGATTTGTCAATTGCATGTTGTTTCCTTGAATTCTTATTTTACATTCGTCGACGCGACGTCTAATTGTCAGGTCGCGAGGTCATTATTTCTAAAGCTCTATTTTAATAAAAGTAGCGCAAAAGTCCATCATGTTGAAACTAACAAACCATGTTATATTAAAGAATTAAGTGCTTATTGAACGATAGACTAATTAGGTAGGAAAATATTGAGTTTTTTTCTTTCATCGCTAATATCATAAATTATTTTGCATCTGCAGAGCTAAAATAAGAAATTTCGATCACGCATCGTGAGATTTATTTGAAGAAAACAATTTTTTCGCTGGGATTGCAGTAAACAGTGCAATACTATGCGATTTTGTAACGAGTAATCTCAAGCAACGAGACGTATTTTGCACAAAAATTGTCATTCGGACGGTTTACTTATCTCGCGGGAAATAGTCGTCGTATAAAACTGCTTGGGGAGAGAAAGCGGGTAATGTTGTTTTACGGAAATCAACAAACAAGCATAACAGCTATGTCGATGTAATGTAGCAGAAGGCAAGTTTGTTTGTGCGGATACGCGCGGTTTACTCGTTGCACAACGTGCATGCATCTTGTTTTAATCCGAGAGAGTATAATATCGTCCTAGCAAAATAGTAGACATTTTAGCAGACATGATTGATGATTTTAGCAGATATTTAGCATAACTTGCCTCGAGACTATTTGTACGTAAGAGGCAATAATATAAGAGAATTAGATATCATTAATAACGATCCATTCTTTTTCAGTACGAAGGAATTATATATTCTTAGTTGCAACGTTTTTTCACGTGGAGGAAATTTCGAGCGCGTGGATTATCAGTCTTCGGCATAGATATTTATACTAGTATTAGAATTTTATCAATGTAATACCTAGAATGTAAAACAGTAACAATGTTAAAAATCATAATGTAGTATATCCTTTTTTAAAATGTTTTTCATCCAAATATCATATTCAAATATTGAAAAAGATACTGATGGATTAATCGCAATTTATGACTCTTTTTGTCATATTTGAAGAAAATAGACAGTACAAGTAGGAGAGACTTTATGAAGAAGGTAAGGCTCCTTTTTGCATTAGAGTAGATACGAATAGAGGAGTGGTTAGGAAAAACGGTAGACGAGAGTGGCATGGAAAGGAAGGTCGCCTATATCGTGCGGCCACAGAGAGACAGCATGCCGTAGTCAAGAGAGAAATACGATTGGCGTGGGATATTGATCTTTCTTGGGAGTTGCCATGTGCAACGTCGTCGGCGGTCCTATGCTCGAGCGACTTCACGATTCTTCTTTCAAGATAGCAACGCGTCGCGACGCCATCTAACTGTTTTCCCCTCTTTATTCTCCGTTTCTCATCACCAGCCGACTTTGAGAGAATTCCACCTTTCTTTACACGTCTCAAGAAGTTCTCCAATTCGCTCGGTCACTTCTGATACGAGCCATTGCTCACACTTTACCCTTCTTCCCGAGCCTCCCTCTAGCACCGTAGGTGTCATTTGACATGCACTTAAATCAAAGTTTAGATTACAAACATTCGAAATTAAATATATAATTTCTACGCTCTCTTCTCCCTTTATCATAATATATAACTCGATGACTTATTAATAAATACAATTATTAATAAATACAATTATTAAATATGACAATTACATTTTGATATAAATGCTTGTTTCTTTTAACGTAAGCTATCAGTTTGACGTAACTATATAAAATTGGATTATAAAATTATATCCTGATTATAATTTTATAATCTTACAAATATTATTTACAATAACATTTGCAGGATGCGCTCGATGCGTCATGTGAGAAAATCGATGCGGTAATATGCGCTTTGTTTGTGCTCACGAACTATAAATCTTGTATGTTTTATTCCGGATTAGGGTTCTAGACTAAACGAAAACTGGGGCTTTGTTTCGGTAACTGCGGGTGGCACGCGAACATCTCACAAGCTCGTTTAATAGCCGAGTAGAAAAAAAGATGCGCGATCGCGCGCTTTATAGTACGAAACAAGGCTTTATAGTACGAAAAAAAATCTGCTTTAATATTGCATTACATTACGCAACCATAATTTATGATATTGCAAAATTAATGAACGTTCTTGAGTCAGCTTTTTGTGACAATTTCCTAAACGCAACGCGTTTTCCTGCCGTTTCTTTTGTTTTCATTTCTTTCCATAAATCGTTAAAATTATTTTCATTTTTATAAATTATGCCACACGTCTTGTTATTTTCAGATCAATGTAAAAAATATACTTATGTTGTAACTAACTAGAAATATAAATTTATCAATGTCATGATATAAATATTCTCTCTTCAATGTCGCGAATTGAATTCGTTGTTCGGCTAGATAGATGCATTCTAGTTTTTCTTTTTGTAATAAAACACGTAACTTCGGGTAATTATATGTGCACGAGATTGCGAACTTTATTAATTAAAACGATCTTTTTATCGCCGCTGCGCAAGTAATCGCAAAGAATTGGGCGAGATTATTTTTATACATGAATACAATACTTTTTCAAGAACATGACTGTCCATCTTGCGAAATTAAAGAGTGAGAATCATTTTGCACTTTAGATAATTTGTGAGAAAGTTAGCAATTATTAAAAAGAGACGATCTTTTCGTTTAATATTAAAGAAATATATTATAGTATAATGTTTTATAAATTTTAAATTAAAAAAAGTAATAGTAATTTAATTTTTCTTAAAATTATTTATTGGAAGTCTTCCTATTTTCACCTAAGTAATTTTAATTTAACTCTAGTGATATGTAAATATAATTCATTATTACATTTATCTGTGTAACACTGATAAATTTGAACATTCGCAAAAAATGAAAGATAGATTATTTTTTCTCATGAAATATTTGAGTATAAAGAATAAATATGGCTTGATTATTTTTTTTTTAATTTTCCATTGAATTGTTTTTTTCGACATAATTTGCTACTCGGGTTCTGTCCTGGATCGAGCAGTTAGACGTGAATTAAAAGGGGAAAAGTGAATTACTGAACGCAAGCGTGACAGCTGTGAAATTAAGTTCCTTTACTCTGAAAAAGCATATCCGACAAGCGCGGAGAGGGAAATACTAACGGGGAATAATAAATTGCTTACCAGGAGTGTCGCAAACCCCATCACTATATCCCTCTTTGTGTTACAGGGTAAGTTCGTAACAGTCCGACTGACAATAGAGATAGAAGCGCGCTTCTATTATTTGCATCTTGTTGTAAGACGCAGATGGATATTTACATACTTTTATGTGCAAGAGCGGTCATATCCTTAGATGGACATAGATGCAAATTTTCTGATACATCGTGCGCCTGAAAATGTCGCTTTTGCCATTGTTTTTCACATAACTGCACATATCTGAGAAAAAGATGCTTAAAAATTTATTTGTGAGAAATATATTTATTTTACTGAAATAAATATTTATTTATATACGGGCGAAATAAAATTTTATTTCTAGGAAATAAGTCATCTATTTTATTTTTTTGCAATTAGATAATGATATATTTTACAGAAATAAAATATATTTCACAGAAAGATAAGATAAAGATTTTAGAAATGTATATTTCGTCATCATAATCAAATTTCTTTTTCAGAATAAAGGAACTTAATTTCACAGCTGTCACACTTGCGTTAAGTAACGTTTGTTTCGCAATACTTTGAAATTTTTTTCTCAGTGTGCTAAGTCTTTCAAATGTACGAAACTTATCATGATGTAAAGATTGTGGCATAGAAAAAAATTTAAGCAAATTTAAGCAAATTTAACCGATTCGACCAATCATACTAAAGATCGAAAGTAATAATATAATCTGTAGCAAATTAAAATATTGATTTGCTTACTGCTTACTTTTTGCGTGCTATAATCTTAAGCATCTCAGACGATTTTGCATCGTTAGTCAGACACAATGGTGTTCTTCAGGCTTCTGAGAAAAAAGAAAGCCGAGCAGTCGGAAAGTTGAAGTGATCTTTAGAATTACTCCAGTCTCAAACTTATACTCCAGTAGTTCCTCGAATCTGCATTTTCATTGGAATCGCTTATATTCCTTTTATACGCAATTACGTGATACACTGAAAAAAAAGATTGGCTGCTGCAGCAAATTAGATGGTAAAATATGGCATGGTATTTTTAATTACCTGTAGCAGCCAATTTTTGGTTGCAAATATAAAAAAAATATAAAAAGATAAGTACAAATAACAATTAAAAACAGCAACAAATTCCTAACTTGCATATTTCGCGGGCAATAAATTCAAACGACATCTCAGTACCAATTTTAATCGAGCAACAAATTTTTTACTAATACTTTACTCTTGTTCCGCCACGCTGACGCTTTTTTTGTTATTTATACTTATTTTTTTTTGCAAGCAACAAATTCATAACTTGCATATTTCGAGAGAAACAAATTCAGACGATTTCAGTCAATTTTAAGCGAGCATAATAACATTTATTAAAAATTGTTAAATTGTATGTAATAACTTTTAATAAAAAATATTTATAGAAAAGCAAAATAATTTTCATAATCACATTGACGCGTGTTTGACCGATCGGGTGTTATAACTTTTTTTCCTCGTTTAAGAAATTTCTCCACACACATAAGCAGAAAATATTCAGGTATCTGGAGATACGGTAGTGGCTCGGCGCTAAGCATGACGCGAGACACTGACATGCCTCCTTTACGCGAACCGGCGAGTTGTGTCAGATCGAGGTTATCAGATCTCAATAACGGCTGTCCTGATCGAGTTTTAAGTACACTTAATCGATAGCTTACACTTCGATCGCATTATACGTGTTTTAATTTTTTCTCTACGTGTCCTACGTGCCAAGCGGAGATAGGGCGATTTCCATTTACAGGTTTCATTCTGTGGAGAACTGTCACCGGAGATGTAAATGCATTGCAAGCTAGTGTTGTTATGAAACGAGAGAGTAATTTTAAACAAATCATACTGATGTTGGCTTCCGCGAGGTGCACGACGACGCAACACCGCGATCGATATGTTGGAGTGAGTAAATTGAAGAAGAGGCCCACATTGTCGAGAAAGATAGCGTTTTGTATTATTCGCAAGCCGTGTGTTGCCGAACGTTAATCACGCACGTTAAAATTTACTTGATTGAATGAGACGAAAGTGTCTTATTCATTTCTGCAAAAATATTCTATAAAAATTTCCCATCTCTATTTTAAGATTATTTCACGTGACTAAAAAATATTCTGAAAGTCATTCAAAAACTTGAAGAAAATATGCGTATTTTATATTAAGAATCATTAAAAAAAGAACAAAAATAAGTTAAAATTTTATAAGTTAAAAACGGCAAAGCTATAAATCTGCTTTCCTGATTTTTATTACTTTTAACTTCCTTCCGTCAAAAATTATTACATTATCACTAATAAAATTTAATCGGTAATTGAAGTTTGAAACTTTCGTGACTAGCATAAATGAGGTTAATTTTTCAACAGATTTATTGGCAAAGAAATTCTTAAATTAGAATTCTGATAAATTGATATTTCGCTTCTTAAGTACCGAAAAAAAATAAAATATCTGTTTATGAAGCTGTTTAATGCACATAGCGCGGTAATTGCACAGCATGTCATTTAATTTAGTAAATTGCTACAAACCGTGCGACAATCTGGAATCGAAATTAATGCGAAATAAATGTCCGGGTTAATTCGCAAAGTTTATGCGACCCAGTTCAATGAGTGCATTGTCTATGAAGCTCATCGTTCTTCATCAGAAGATTGTTAACGTATAGTTTAGAGAGCGTTCTCGGCCGCATAGATTTTTATGACCAACTGTCGACGTCGGCGCATTTTATATGCAATCGGCAGTTAATGGAAAGCGAAAATATTTTATCCCGATAATTACATTTATCATCGTGAGCAACGCGTTGCAACACCGTTCAATTTTTTGGGAATAATGCAAATTGAGTACCGATAATATGTTCTAATGTACATGGAAAACGCACATAAAACGTTCAAGTCAAACGCTATACAATAAATATCAAAATATATGATGCGTCATCAACTGCAATTTAAATATTTTGTTTTATAGCCATTTTTTTAATCGTTCCAATAAATTTTTCCCCGCTATTTTATTACGGTAGTTAATTATGATATTAATATAATACAGTGCATATAATTTAGCAGCATTATGTGTATATACCGACGTACACATACGTATACTCATAAAAAACGTTATACATTGAAAAAAAAATTTTTTTTCTAAATTTTAATAAATATTTCTTTGAATAGTTGTAATTAAATATTCAATAAATGTAAACATACATTTATACAAAACCATTAATTTGATTTAGTTATTATTTTTTGAAGTAAATTTATTATATAAATAATGTTTACTTGGTACTATTCAAAGAAATATATATTAAGATTTAGTCAATTTTTTTCAATGCTTTATTTTAAAAAATAAATAGGTTAATTTCTGATAACTTCGCTTTGCTGTTTTTAACTTATAAAATTTTAACTTATTTTTGCTCTTTTTTTAATGATTCTTAATATAAAATACGCATATTTTCTTCAAGTTTTTGAATATGACTTTCAGGATATTTTCCAGTCAAATAATCTTAAAATAGAGATGGGAAATTTTTATAGAATATTTTTGCAGAAATGAATAAGACACTTTCGTCTGATTCAATCAAATAAATTTTAATGTGCGTCATTACCGTTCGATGACACACGGCTCACAAGTGGAAAACGCTGTCTTTTTCGACAATGTAGCCCTCTTCGATTTATTCACGTTAACGATATCGATCGCGACGTTGAGTCGTCGTGCGCCCTGCGGAAGCCAATATCAGTATGATTTATTGCAAAATTATTCTCTCGTTTCATAACAGCATTAGCTTGCAACACATTTACACCTCCGATGACGGTTCTCCACAGGATGAAACCTGTAAATGGAAATCGCGATACCTCCGCTTGGCACGTAGAGTACGTCAAGAAAAAATTAAAGCACGTATAATACGATCGGAGTGTAAGCTATCGATTAAGTGTACTTAAAACTCGATCGGGACAGCCGTTATTGAGATGCGATAATCTCGATGCAACTCGCTGGTTCGCGTAAAGGAGGCACGTCAGTGTTTCACGCCATGCTTAGCGCCGAGCTACTACCATGTCTCCAGATACCTGAATATTTTCTGCTTATGTGTGTGGAGAAATTTCTTAAAAAAGTTCTTTTCTTCTAACAAAAAAGTTCTTTCTAAAAAAAAAGTGTTGTAACATCCAAGCGGTCAATCACCAATATTATAAAAATAGCTGTCATATTTATTTTGCTGTTTCAAAAATATTCCATAATATTTGAAAATAAAACTATCCTCTGATTGAATAATCAAACAAATTCCGTTATTATAACATATCTTGTGTGCCTTCCAACAAACGACACAGTAATCATGTCATCTTTGTTTAACATTGGCAAACAACATGGATGATCCTTTGTATCATTTGTGTCACTTGATAGACACTCCTTGTTAACAATAAAATATTTTACATATAATATTTGAAATGAAAAAGTCAATGCTTGATGAACAAATGATATTAGTCTGTGTCAATTCTGAAGAACTCGTTCGCGACGGACGCGTTTTGACTATAGCGTTTTTGGATTCGTTCGTTCGTCCTAACTTGTGTTCATGAGATGTCCGGACGAGCTTCGCAGGCCGCTTTGCCATTGGTTAATCGCTAATTATAAATTAAAGATAATCGACATGTCAATATACTATACTGCTACAAAAGTTTACAACATGCTACTCTTTTTCATCCGCTTTTCCCCTTCAGTTCCTTCGTTTTGTTTTGCTACTAAGTTCGTATCAACGCTTTAAGTCTATTTACTTTAATTATCAGTATTTTTCATATTAATTCTGATCTTTTTAATTGTCTTCGTTTACCATGTAATAAGTCTGCGTTTATATTATTTTAATCATGCTTTTTTGCAATTATACTGTAATCATTCTTGGCCTTCTTGAAACTATCGAGTTAGTCTACTAAGAAGCTTATCTTTTTGGAATTGTACTAATTTCTCTATAATTTGAAATCATCTTTCTGGAATTGTACTCATTTTTCTGTAATTTGTAATTTGTAATTCGTTTCATTTTCTGGTAGGCTTAGTAACAGCAATTATACTCAAATCATTCTTAGTCTCTACCTTCTTAAAACTATCGAGTTATCTACTAAGCAAGAAGCTTATCTTTCTGGAATTGTACTAATTTCTCTGTAATTTGTAATCATCTTTCTGAAATTGTACTCATTTTTCTGTAATTTGTAATTTGTAATTCGTTTCGTTTGCTGGTAGGCTTAGTAACAGCAATTATGCTGAAATCATTCTTGGCCTCTACCTTCTTAAAACTATCGAGTTATCTATTGTACTAGCACGAAGCTTGTTTTTCTGGAATTGTACTAATTTCTCTGTAATTTGTAATTTGTAATTTGTTTTATTTTCTGAGAGGCTTAGTAACAGTAGTTCTGCTTATGCCTCACCATTTGTGTATAATGCAATTTCTCTTTACACAATAAATAAATAATAATTTTGGCGTTGAAAAAGAAAGGAGAAAGCAAAACGACTACAGGAACGTGTCATCGCAATTCGACTTGTTTAGAAACAATTTTGTTTTGAAACATTTTGTTGAGATAAATACGCATTGAGATTTCGGGACAATTTAAGGACATTCTCAGAAAAATTATTTTCTTTAGATTTTACGTCTTATAAGTTAGTGGAACAAAATGAGCAGAATCAATTCTAATTAACTTTTTTATTTGTTACTCATTTGTTGCCAAAGAAAAAAATTTTTTGCTCTGCCAATTTTTTTAAAAATAATTTTTGCTAAAGGAAGATAAGTTAGCATAACAATATACATGTAACAAAGTCAATCTACTTCAAAGTTACGTAGGAATTTGTTGCTAATTTGTTGCTAATTTGTTGCTAATTTGTTGCTGTCGAAATATTTTAGCGAAATTTCCTTTTGAATCCATTACCTATGAAATAAGTGTAGAAATAACGAAAAATCTCAGCGAGCTGGCGGAACAAGAGTTAGTAAAAAATTTGTTGCTCGCTTAAAATTGATACTGAAATGTCGTCTGAATTTGTTGTTCGCGAAATATGCAAGTTACGAATTCTGTTTTTCATTGTTATTTATATTTATTTTGCAAGCAACAAATTATATTATTTTCTTATTTATATATTTTATGAGTAATCAATATTATATGATCAATCAATATTATATATACTGGTTGCGTTATAATTATTATCAAGTATTTCCTTGTATTGTAATTATATTATGTATGTAATTATATAATTATATTATATTTTTTCCTATTTGTATGTCTTCTGTGTAATGCTATTATATATAATACTGGTTACTCAGAGAACATAGGATTAAAAAAAAACAAATAGGAAAAGAATAATTACAATACAACGAAATACTTGATAATAATTATAACGCAAGATCAGGTACATATTGTACAGAAATACATATTGTAATAAAAAAAACGCAAGAGAAGTCGAAATAAAGTGGAAATAAAGTAGTCTAATTTTTAATTATTTATATCACAATATTAAAAATTAGACTACTTTATTCTGTAAAGATACTCTGTTACTAATAATGTTAGCTGACTTTTTTTTTTAATTGATGCTAAAAATGTTCTAATTTACGGGAAAAAAATGAATATTCAAACAAATTTTTTAACATTCGAGGAGAGAGTCGAAAAATCTAGAAAAATATTTTTTATATACTTTCAGTTTTCCTACAGTTTAAAAAAAAGTTCAAGAACGTGTTTTGCTTCGTTTTTGAAAAAAAAATTTTGTTCTTAATGCGGAGAAAATCTTTTGAGTTTCAGCACGATCGTGTGCGGCTCTTACAAAACAGCCAAAATATAAAATATCATACTGCCAGTATGTTGTCCACGGCCATTGTTTTGTATTGACTGAAAAGTCAATATAATATAAGATTGACTTTACAATATTTAATTCTCTATAAATAATTTTTTTAATTACAGTTTGTTGTATCTGATCTTGCGTTATAACTATTATCAAGTATTTCATTGTATTGTAATTATATTATATTTTTTTCCTATTTGTATTCCGCTTCACGCTCGTATATATTAAACTAATGGAAACGTAACAAAAAAGTAATAGCAATAAAAATTGTATCTTTCAAAGTTATTTTGTAATAATTACATAGCAAAATGTTGTTACAGAAAAATAAATATAATTTATTTTAATTCTATCTTATTTTAATATAGAAATATAAATATAATGACTTTATAATCTGTTTTTACCGCACCGCGAAATTACTTTTGTTAGTAAAATTTTTCGATATTTTACGATACCTCGCCAGGCATCATCGTAATTGCAAATTAAGTAAAAAAATTATTAGCTAACGTTATTTTTTTTTAAATTTAAATCTTGACTTGTTGGAAAGGATAATGATTTATAACATTTAATTAGCCGAGGTCGATTTTTGAACTTTAACGGGAATTTATAGTTTGAACAAGTAATCGATTGATGAAAATGACATTGTCCTATGGGGGGCGCTTGACGAACGTAACATTCTTCCTAATTGCGTATCCCGCAGTGACGGGTGTCAGTGGCAATTTCCGTTTTATGACTGTGTCCGTCGTGGAATTCCGTATCAGCGCGTGTGATTGGTCATTGGTCGCGTTGAATTTATCAACTGCCGGAGCCCTATCAGGGACGACAGATTTTCGAAGCCCAAAGCCTTTATTTGTCTGCCTCGTGAACTGCACTGACGCGTCGTCGAAAGCTGTCATGTTTGTCACAGTTTCATCTCTTCGATTTAATTCTCAAATCAAAATTTCTGACATTCGTTTTGCTCAGTACGTTTTTTTTTAAATACACAATATACAAATAATTTTAGTTATTAGTTTTACGTGTGTTAATTATGGATCACAATGAAAGCGAAAATACGTTAATATAAATTTTGAATCATAAATTTCCGAAATACTGATGTCCTGTTACAAAAGTTGAACGATTTCTGGTGTATTATTATTAGTTTCAGATTGACGATTATCGCAAGTTTGTAATATCTTTTGTTGCGTAAAAAGTTTGATTAATAATCGAAATTAGCCGTTATTTTTTGTCGGTAGCGCAATGTCCTTAATTGATTCTCACATTAATTTGGATAGAAGCTCGTTATCAGGTCTCCAAGAAATAAGCAATTGTTCAAATGATATACATATATTTATGTATTTTTTAATTATGCTTGGCTACCTATATATCCTGATTGAAATCTGCTTGATAATTCCATAACGCAATCTTATCAACGATATTTTGTTTTGAGGGAAGCATTTTCCCTGGGATACGGATAATGTTGCTTCCACTGATAGAGCTGTATCGAAAATATAATTCTTAAAGAGGTCAAGATTGATGTATCGATAGAACAGATTTTCCCATTTTATCCTCCCTTCGGGAATTACCGTGGAAGATCAAAACTAAATTCTTATAATTGATGACTAAGTCAAATTATTTTGCCTTATACTTTCGCAAGACAGAGCATCGATTTTGGATTTAATATGTGCATGAATATGTTAGTAAAAACAAATCTCTGCAAATTATTCCTTCAAACTCTTGTCGATTACACGCAATCATTTTGAATCATTGAAGAGGATCTCTAATTCGATATAATATTTAAATGCATAATTTATTAATTAGATTAACATTACCGTTTTTATATACGCCAATTAAAGGTAACATAATATCAATGTTATAATTTCGCACTTAACGATATAACTGTTATGTAACACTATATTTATAGTTGTCGGTTCTCCGATTTTTTATCGGAGACTCCGATTTTTTAGATCAATCTCCAGCACTCCGGCAGACGAGAAAATCTCCAGTTTTTCTAAATTTTCTTTTTAATATTAAAAAAGAATAATGTATAATTTCATGAAGAGATCAAAAGAATAAATGGATTAAAAAGTATAATTATTGTGTGAATAAAAACAGAAAAGGTCCTCTTATTCTCTTTTTACACGCATACCCTTTTCTTCGGTTTTGGGAAAAAGTTTTCGGTAGGAGAGTAAAAAATTTGAGAGGCTTTTTTTTAGAGAGGCTAGTTAAGTTAGCAATCGATCTCTGGCAGAACAGTCTAATCTCATGAACTTTCAGGTTCCAGTGGAACACTGATCGAAAAGCTGGCACAATCGTGATTACGTTTATATTGCTGAAATTATAACACTGATATTACATTATTTTTAATTTGTGCCGACTGAGATATTAGATTTTGTTTTAAATTCTCGACTTTTATTTATGTGTAAACATAATCTCATTTATCATATCTATTCACATATACATATGTACACTGATTAAAGCAAATCTACAAGGAACATTCTTTTTCAAACATATCCTGTGCAAAAAGAGATAAAAATGTTTTCATAAAAGATGATATTGTGTTTTAATGAACATATTTCTACATGACACGTATATGACACGTATATGAAAGCAAATTTATACGGCATGAGATCTTCATTACTGTTGTAATACAATAGTAGACTATATTATCTGAATGAAAGACTGAATAAATATTCTTTTTTATTAATCCTTGTATTAATTGCTATTGGCGATTAATTAATTCATGAAAAGAAGAATTTACTTGTAAACAATTATCGATATGTCTCAAATAAATATTTTGAAAAAAAAAGAGATTTCATTAATCTCCAGAACTGCTTTTTGAACCAAAGACTTCAAAGTGAGGAGTCAAGAAAACGAAGAAAGACGATGAGAAAGAAAAAGGAGAAAAGAGCACTTGGTCGCGCATGTCTCATTAATCACTAGGAACATTTTAATTACAACGCCGTACGATATACCGATGTAGTTCCCAAGTGTCGAATGCAACGCGAGCGTAATTTAAATTTGCAAAGTTCGTATCCTAGCAATAGGCTGCAATTGCGTAATCGAATCATGGATTGCAAAATCACTTAAATTGCTTTTTTTACGGTTCGAAAATTGCTCGTTACTGTATAACGAGCACGTCGACGGTATATCTTCGCCGCCCTTTAAATTGCTACTTAAGCAAACGGCTCGATGACATGCAAAGATTAGGTGCAACGAGTAGCTTTGTAATACGTTTTACATTTATGTACTGCACATATTGCAATTATTAGTTAATGGATTGTACGAGCGAGTGTATACAATGCATCAGTCGCTATTAATATGATTAAAATGATCTCAATATGGATTTGCATATTATTAGAGCTAATAAATTGGCGTCGCGACGTCGATAATTATTCTAAATACAATGTTAGTTAATTGATTCAAACTAATAATACAATGTTTTGTTAAATTGATTACGTAATTATGTATGTTATTTCGATCAATCTGCTTATATCAGAAAGCAGTTTTGAAAATTATCCGGTTTACGTGTGAAAAGATATTAATTTTAACAATCCGAAAATCTTAATAAACTACAATTATAAAATTATTAAAATCGATTTTTGCTCGAATTGTGATGTAAATTAATTTCTTACTATCACTTTTTTTTTCTATTGTGTTGTAATTAATTATTAATTAATGCTGCAACATGCGGTATTCTTCTGTTTCTCAGTTGATGCATATTCATAAGGACAAGATTTGAAAAACAAATTTTAAACAAGTTTCTCGAAAATTCGTAGAAACTCAAGAATCATGCAGAATATCGAGTCTTGCGAAAAAGATTCTTAATTGCGCTTAAAATGTTTTGTGCTCGATATTTAACTAAACGAAGAGTTGAAAGTTCGTTTATTGTTTTTACTGAAAATCTTGCAAAGTGGCTAAACTTGTCTAACTAAAGTCAAGTTCGTTGAAAATTGCAGCAGACATGGTTACCGAAGTAAAACCAAAGACATAACCGATACGTTCATTTCTCACCTGTCCAATTTCGTCGGCTATTCATACCCTGTGTTATATATCGAACGATTATGTCAGAGCAAATAGGACAGCACAAATGATTTGTTCATACATTTTAGAAGATGGATTTGCGAGATGTCTTACATAATGTTGCGGTAGATATCTAATCTTAGATCTCTCGACATTTTTGTACGCGTATATGTATCACTTTAATCGTATTTTATCATCTTCCAAGTTTAGCCGAGAAAAATGCACTTTCGCGAATTTGTCAAAAAGTACACAATGTAGAAATTAGACGATTTCTTGTACTTTGCAACAAACAATTTTCTTTCTAGAATTACAGAAAAAAATTAGCCCTTTAATTGTTGATAAAATTACACTTCTATAATAACTAAATGGACTATTATAACGTAATGGAAGTGGAACATCTTGTACGCGGTTCGGTTTTGACCTTTAACTTCGTAACTTTTCCGTTAAAAATAAAAGGACTAAAAGTGAACCTTTCCACGTGTTTGCCGAAACAGTGATTTCTCTCTCGAATTGATGAGATTTATTCAGGGATATCCACTGAGAGATATGGAGAGTAATCCAGGATTTGAAACATCAAAGGGTAATAAATGCGAAAGAACTTACTGTGACAATTACTTTGATTGCGATTTCTTAATGAATACTATTAGTTGGAAATGATGTTCTTACCTAGTCGGAATAGGCACGTTGTAATGCCACTGCACGAAATGTCCACTCCGAGTGTGAGAGCTAACTACGTTAACTGTTTAAATCCATTATGGTAAAAGTTCTCTCTCGTCCTCTGACTATACTCTCATAGTTCGCAGCTACGCGAACACGTGATGTTCACTTCACGTATTCGCTTCGTAAATATTTCACACGTTTTTGTGATATTTAATGGCACTGAAGAAGTAAATTCAACGTGTATATTATCGTGTAAAATATTCAAAGCTGCACGAATATTTGTTTTCCTATAACGATCTCACGTTAATTCGATATATCTCGTAACAGCATTATCTAAATTTTACGAAAGTTTTATCGAGAAAAGCTTCTCGTTGTTCTGAGGGGTTAAGAATATCATCTTCGGTTAGGTTGTCAGCAGCCCTGAATTCTGCCAATGTCGAGCGGGACGTGACCCAACCGTAATTTATCGGGTCGTGTGAATGCAGACATGATTGGAATTTTAGAACGCGGCAATTGCGGTTTCCATTGCGGGAGAGAGAAAGAGACTTGCACACTTCAGAATCGCTGTGACCATCTGCTGATTCACGGCGAAGCTATCGTTGCAGGATTTTGACCTGCTCCGTGCCGGGAATCGTTGGCCCCCCCCCTTCAAACTCGAAGGTTGCATTATTCACGAAGTATCTCCTTAAAATAAATAACAATGGTTCTGAACGGAATCTCACAATATGATGTTATTATACTCTGTGCGAAATAGAGTCAACGATGTTTCCATTGATCAGGATTTCGAGAAAGTAGTTGTTAAAAAGTCTCATTTTTATTAAACTCATATTTAACGTAAGAGATGTATTAAAGTCGGTTTTTCTCGGGAAAAATTTATTACTCAATTAAAAGTTGATTTTGTGATGAAAAGGAGATGGAGTTAATAAGGGTCCTTGTCTTTTCGGCTAAAATTAAAAAGTTCCGAGATGTAAATTATATATTCAGGGCTACTTAAGCGAAGTCGAGCGATATATTGTATTAAAGCATATATAAATTTGTTTACAATAAAAATTTGTTAATTGAGATATCAAGATATTTCGGGAATTAAATAACAGAAATTATATTGTTAGTGCTTAAGTAATAATACACATGAAACTAATGGTGAATTTGATTGGAAGCACTTCCAATCTATAGTGCATACTAAAGGTGCATATTAAAGCCGATGTACACTGATTTAATTTGAGTATAAAAATAAAATACAAATATATTGAATTATGAAATACATATTTCACCTAATAGTATAATAAAATGTATTGAATATTTTACGATTTCTGTGTTTATTTATAAACATATTTTCACATTATTTTGTGTACAACGGCTTTAATGTGCATTACTGCACATTGAGCGTCCAATCGAATTCGCTATAAATGATTATTTTGTATTAGATTCTTTGTCACTCGTCAATTACTCAAAAATCTGCTCTAAGTTATACTCATTTAAGTAACAATACAGTCCTTGTTGCTTAACTTAACATCCTCCTTTTACCGAGTATTTTGAATGCCTTGATTGGTTTTATTTTCTCAATCGATCATTATTATCTCTAACGCGTGAAAGATCTCTGTCTTGTTATTGTCTTCTACGATCGCATGTATGAGGATTTAAGATTATTAAATCTTCGAAAAGATCGTGATGAAGTCTATAGAGACCCTTAGGCATGTATACGAGTTAAGTGATTTCTATTCTCATTACTGTGTAAACTACGGTTACCAGATGCTGTAAGTGGAGATGTTGAATATGCAAGCACGAGGACTTTCGTATTTTAGAACCATATGAGCTCTATTCAACCTCATAACGAAGATCATAAAGCATAAAAATGTTACGGTAAAGTTAAGTCTCTCGAGGTGTCTCACTTTGCGTAGACTCCATTTTTCTATTGTTTAGAGTCAGACTAAAAGATAATTACCCAGAGGAGTCGTTCTTGAGTGAAGTGTAAGACATTAATACTAGATACACTTTATCTATGATAAATAAATAAACGTTGTAGTAGCACTATATTGAATTAATTATTATTGAAAAAATATATAAACAATAAGTATAATAATAAAATAGATGCCATGAAAAGAATGATTTCATTATCTAAAATTATCTAAAATTTAGCTGGATACAAACCTGAAAATAATTTTTTGGAATCATTAAAATAATTATATGGGAAACTTAAATAATATAATAAGCGATGTTGTAAAAAATATTGATATTTTAGCAATCAATTTGAGCATCTTTCATAATTATTTTGATAGTTCAATAAAATTATTTTTAGATTTGTATTTATAGTTAAATTTTTAGATATAATGTCAGTAAAACCGTTCTTTCTGTGTGTAGATTGTTTTTTCCATTTAAATATTTATTTTCTTGCATAATTTCACATAACTGTCCCACATCATTTCACGCGATGTACTGAGTAAACACTGAAGTATCGACGTTTTTGCATTTAAATACCGCTAAAATGCGGTTATGATCTCGATATCGGATGACACTGCATTACGGATAATACAGTGCAAAACTGCAAAATGTTTTCCGAGCATCTTCATGACACATTTGCACAGTCATAACGTAGCATCAACGTTATTACTTGAACTCGTGTTTTACGTGGCGGTTACGGTCAGATCTTCACGGCTATATTGCGGTACCCATGCGGTATTAGGAAGATCTTTAATGTCATCGTCGAGCATTTTCAAGTAGCGGGAGTTATGCGGCTCTAAGTATATAGGGCGATTCAACGTAAATACCCTGTCGTAAATTAGGACATAGCCGTCGGCTCTTTGGGATATATCTCGAGTCTCGGGATATTGCAACAGTTTGAGGAATGTCTCTTCCAGCCATCGGAAAATATTTTCGCGATTCTAACGAACGAAAAATGATACGACCTCTCGAAAGGACATTATTGGATTTTACATGATTTAAAAATATACTAGAAATTAGCAGCGATTTAATCGATTAAAGGTCATAATTGTGATATAAAGAATTTTAGTTAATTTATGATTGCTCTAAATTATTACAGAAGGTATTGGTATGAAAATTTTAAGATCGATACCGTAGCTATAAATTTAATCAAACTTAACTTAGACCAAAAATATACGTGTCAGAACAATAGGAGGAAAAATGTTTGGAATAGC
>JAANIC010001002.1:1108579-1142660 GCA_017607545.1 Acromyrmex charruanus | reverse complement strand
GTAAAAATTCCTACAATAATTTCTAACATGATTGCAGGCATTTACAATACAGATAGGAAATTGATAATAATTAAAAGTAAATTTTCATAAAATCAATAATATATATATATATAGTTTATTGATTTTATGAAAATTATCAATTTCCTATCCGTATTGTAAATGCATCATGTTAGAAATTATTGTTGGGATTATGGGAATTTTTCTATATCGAATATTAAGAATTTTTATTGTTTGGATTTGATAGGTTAATTTTTTTATTTCTTATTGAAAATACACAAACTATATCGGTTAAAATATCAATCGTAACTTAATTATGAAACACAATTATATGACATACATTGTAGTATGCCGTTATAATTGAATCGTAATATTATCGTTCATTTAAAATATCTGATTTACATGTTTCTACGTTGAGTATTATCATGGCGCAAGCGGATGGTGTTCACAATGTTTGCACCCTCATAATACCCAACGTAGAAACATGTAAATCAGATACTTTAAATGAACGATAATATTACGATTTGATTCTAATGTTTAATTCTATATCTTTAGTGTTCTTATTGAAGTGATATATTTATTATAGAGCTCGGCAAAATTTGCACTTCTCGGCCGATTTTCGACTTGGTTCCACCTTTTGCTATTCCCTCATCTCTCACTCCGCGGGCAGTCCAAATGTCGCTCGACATTTAGGAGCGTATAACGCTCGTAGACATGAAGTCCATCCGTTTTGGGCGCTCACGCTGTAAACTTCATTCTATGTCTTTTTTTTTCGTTCATTACATAACTAAGATAGATGAAGCAACGCATAAGATTTTGAGCGCTTATGCGTTGCGGGGCGAGAGATGAGGGGAATAGCGGAAGGCGGAACCAAGTCGAAAATCGATTGAGAAGTGTAAATCTTGCCGAGCTCTGATTTAATATATTACATTGTACGTTAAGATAATATTACAATTTAATTATAACGACATGCTACAACGTATGTCGTATAATTGTGTTTCATAATTAAGCTGCGATTGATATTTTAACCGATAGAGTTTGTGTATTTTCATAGTAGGAAATTAAAATTATTTGACGAGAGCCATAATTAATTGTTTGGCGCAAGGTAAAGAATTAATATTAATGTATTATAATTACAGTTAATATTAATACTAATAATTCAGCAATAATATTATTATCAACATAAACACGTCGTAATAGCTTTTTATCGGTGATTTATTTATGGTTTATTCAAATCTCTTCGCAACATTAAATGGTTTTTATAAATGATATATTAGAATCTTTATGATGTATGTTAGAATTTTATTTTTATTTCTAATAAATCTAAATAATATTAGCAAATTCAAACTAACAGAGTTTACAACAGTCTGAAAATAGCTATTAGTTCTCTTTTAACGAGCCACTCTTTTCTACGCAGAATCAGTATGTAAAATAGTTAAAACCTTTGACCTTTTGGTATTGATGTCCAAAAGAATGTATTACAACGTCAAAATAAGTGGTTTATTAGTACCATAATCATATCTCAAGAAATCAGAGGCTTATTACAATTAGATGAAAAGTTTTGCCTTTTTGCTACGAATAAACTCAACAGCATAATTGATTGTATAAAAGCTGTAGAGAATCATTTTTCCAGACTTAGGTTATAAAATAACAGCAAATTCAGAAATGTAATTTTTTAACAGAATTATTGGTAAAGAAATTCTCAAATTAGAATTAGAAACTTTAAGAAAAAAATTTGTTGGAGTAAAATTTTTGTAAAATTACAGGAGAATTTTATTTTATAAACCGAAAAAATATTATTTATTTGAAAATAATTTTATTTGAAGCCATCCTCTGATTGAATATTCAAACACATTTGGTTCCTTTATTATTATAACATATCTTGTGCCTTTCAAATGATACAAAGGATCATCCATGTTGTTTGCCAATTAAACAATTCTTGGTCTTCTTAAAACTATCGAGTTATCTACTAAGCAAGAAGCTTATCTTTTTGGAATTGTACTAATTTCTCTGTAATTTGTAATCATCTTTCTGGAATTGTACTCATTTTTCTGTAATCTGTAATTTGTAATTCGTTTCATTTTTTGGTAGGCTTAGTAACAGCAATTATGCTCAAATCATTCGATTTGTGTCCGTATAACTCCATAAAGAATTAATCAAATCGGAATATTAATTACAATTTTTGAAAGAGATTTCAAACTTTAAAATATTTGTTTACAAATTTTTTTATGATCATTTTTGACAACGTTACTCTTTTGAAATTTATCTATTTTGGAAGGGCAGGATAGGTGATGCTTTAATTTTGCTGTTATATATATATATATATATATATATATATAAATTTTTTATGTTTCTTTTTGATGTTTCTAAATGCAAACTCTTAAAATTCGATGACTATTTTTTTCTGATACCACTGCATAAAATTTTTTTTGGTGCACATAATAATCTCGTGCTATTGCAAAAACTTTTTTTTCTATTGTTCTGACACGTATATGTTCGGTCAAAACTAAAATTATACCTGTGATATCGATTTTAAAATTTTCATTACCTTCTGTAATAATTTAGAGCATATATATAAATTAACTAAAATTTTTTATATCATGATTATGATTTTTAATCGATTAAATTGCTGCTAATTTCTAATATTTTTTCAAATTATGTAAAATCCAATAATGTTCTTTCGAGAGGGGTCTCGGTGTCGTGTCATTTTTCATTCGTTAGAATCGCGAAAATATTTTTGAAGAGACATTCTTCAAATCGTTACAATATATCCTGAGACTCGAGAAATATCCCAAAGATCCGACAGTTATGTCCTAATTTACGACAGGGTGTTTACGTCGAATCGCCCTATATACTTAGAACCGTATAATTCTCGCTACTTGAAAACGCTTGATGATGACATTAAAGAACTTCCTAATACCGCATGGGTACCGTTGTAGAGCCATGAAGATTTGACCGTAACCGCTGCATAAATACGAATTCAAGTAATAACGTTGACGCTACATTATGATTGTGCAAACGTCATGAAGATGTTTCGAAAACATTTCGCAGTTTTGCACTGCATTATTCGTCATCTGAAACCAGGATTATAGCCGCATTTTAGCAGTATTTAAATGCGAAAACATCAATACTTCAGTGTTTACTTAGCACATCGCGTGATGATATGGGACAGTTACGTGAAATTATGTAAGAAAATAAATGTTTAAATAAACAAACAATCGTCTCTGCCAAATTAGCATCTCAACTTTAAAAATCGGAAATTTTAATAACAGTACTGCTTGCACCCGCAATAGTTCTACAGTTTGATAGATTTTATAAATAGTTCCGTTGAATTAGGCCAAAAATTTTAAAGAATAAAAATATGCTGTGCTAATTTTGCGTGGTACTGCAAGATTTGAGAATGTCAATTTTTTGACGAAATCTTAAAGTACTCGAATAGTCCTACAGTTCCTGATCGATTATAACAATAGTTCCAGCCAAATAAATAAATTTTTTTTGCTGCACATAATAATCTCGTGCTATTGCAAAAACTTTTTTTTCTATTTCATCCATTAAATAAATTTTTAAAATAAGATTTAGCAAGTTTCGAAAAAATTAATTTTTTTGCGCCATTTTTTGTATTAGGAAAGTTACACAGTTCCTGACAAGTTTTAATGATACTATCGCCCATTTTAATATGTTTAAACAATTTTTTAATTTTGCTCTGTCATCGTACGTCAAGAGTAAAGTACCTCAAACAGCCAATACTGATTGACTTTTTGGCTTTTTCCGAGTACTACAATAGTTTCGAAGACTTATGCTGGTTTCGACCAGAGTACTCGTCGTTCAATATGTTTAAACAATTTTTTAATTAATATATAAATGCCGGCGGCACAAACGAAATTTTTGTGAAAACTTGATATGTGAGATACTTTGTTCTTGTGATGCGATAACAGCACACACAGAATAAAAAATTGTTTAATACTTTATGGTCACTTTAAAAAAGACACACGATGATTACTTTGGTTTAAAATGATACGCGAACCATATTTGAAACGTTATCAATCAATAGTATTATTGTAGTTCAACTGTTTTCCAAAATTACACTATTTAATTCCATTCTTTAAGAAAAAGGAATAATGATGTTGCAATGAAAATTTAATTTTAACATTTAAAAAGAGTATTAAACGTAACAATATTTGGGGAACGAATATTTTTATTTAAAAAATTATAACTTTTTATATTCAAAATTTTTTTGTGTCAGCCTAATATATTCTTGAGATGATTTATTGAGATGATTTTGCTCAGATCATTCAATAAGGAAGGATTTGAACATTTAACGGGGAATACTGCTGTCGAAACGTACATAAATCTTTGGAACTATTGTGGTACTGTCGGAAAAATGCTGAAAAGTCAACTAGTACTGGCTGTTTAGAGGTACTTTACTCTTGACGTGCGGTGTCAGCGCAAAGTTAGCACCGCATATTTTTATTTTTAAAAATTTTTGGCCTAATTCAATGGAACTATTTATAAAACCTATCAGAAACTATTGAACTATTGCGGGTGCAAGCAGTTCTGTTATTAAAATTTCCAATTTTTAGTTGAGGTGCTAACGTCACAGAGACAAAACAATCTATATATGGAAAAAATGGTTTTATCGACAATGTGTCTAAAAATTTAACTAAACAAGTCTGAAAATAATTTTATTGAATTATTAAAATAATTATGAAAGACGCTCGAATTGATTACTAAAGTATCAATATTTTTTACAACATCGCTCATCATGTTTAAGTTTCCCACATAAATATTTTAGTGATTCCAAAAAATTGATTTTAGATTTGTATCCAGCTAAATTTTACAGTATTAATTCTAATGACACAGGTAAATTTTACTATAATAAAATTTTAAATCGCGAGATTTAATTTTTAATATTTTTTAAATCAAAGGTATGTAATATTGATAAATGAAAAATTATGTTAAATAATAGTATGACATTTGACGAGCTTATTTCCAAATTATTAAACCCGTATTCTAAAATGGAAAATATCATGATTTGGACGCCATTTTTTGGATTTGAACATAAATTTTTTAAATCAAATAAATTTTATTTGATTTTTGACGAGAAAACGCGCTTGTCATTATTCGGAGTGTTTCCAGGACATCAATGAATTATTAACTGTAGCGTAACAACTAAGTGACGCGTCCGCCGCGAGATATCACAATGAACTGAGCGGCAGTTGTTGCTGCACGTTTACGCGTGTCTCGCGATTTGTTTGTAACATAACTTCGATTCTACGTATCCTTATAATCTACTTCCTCTAATATTTGAGACCATTGACAATTTAAAAAAAATAATTCGTTGAGATCCTTTACTCCGAAGAATTGCTAATATCCGCACGTTTCCTCGTATGTGCGATCGCAAATTTTCTGTTACACGTTTATCCCTGCGTTTGGAATAAAAATCTAAAAGTGCTGATATAATCCAAAGTCTTAAAATCTTTTTTTCATGCAACATGGACTATTACTCGCACCTTAACACTAGAACTAGAAGCGCAACTGATCGTGTCACGACGTCACGACGCGTAGCCACTTTTGCATCGTTGGTCGCAATGGGCATATTAAACTGTTACCATAGTAACAGAAATTTTATTATCAGAAAAGTCGTAATGTCGGTCATCAATAGAGAGTTCCTTCTGCGCGGCGACGTGAGAAAATCAAAACTATGCTAACTATACGAACAAACAGATCTCTATTTATCATTTAAGAAGTATGGCCACCCTAGTAGGCATAAAAACAGCAATAAATCCAAAAATTTTTTTTAGTTTAAAAAATAATTTAATATGAAATCAAATTAAAGCACTGGTTAGTACATATATTAAAGTATACAAAAAATTTTTTTGTATTTTTTGTATCCAAAATGGTGCTACCGGTGACAGAATCTAGTATATTTTTTTTTGGAGATGCTCCGGGGCTTTACATTTAGCATCCACAAATTTTGACCTAGAGCAAAAAAAATTTTTTTTTCATGTACATTAAATTTCTTAGAGAAGTACATAGAGGTTTGTAAAAATATTGATATTTTCGAAGTGGCATTTGAAGTCACACTTGCATTTTTTGCTAAAAAAATTTATATATATCCAAAAATTCCTATGTACTTCTTTGCGGAATATATCTAAGAAGTTGCAATATTAAAATTTGAACCCATTCGGATAAAAATTATTCGAGTTATTTGTCAAGTCGATTCGAAAAACTTTAATATATGCATTAATCAGTGCTTTAATTTAATTTTATGTTAAATTTTTTTAAACTAAATAAATGTTTGAATTTATTGCTGTTTTTATGTCTGCTAGGATAGCCGTACCCCTTAATATATATGTACCATATGATGTCCTCTTTACAGGAATTGATTTACGGCTGATGTGCATTTTTTATTATGTCTTTATTGAGCGTATATAAAACGGAAACTTTATTAGCTTTGTAATTAATATATTCGCCAATACAACGCAGCATATCGGGAATTATTCACGTGTGCACTGCTCGGAATCGAAGGATTACATAGCAAAATCACTGCAAAACACGGATAAATTTACTTTATTCACACTTAATACAAAGCAGGAATTGATTTATGGTTGATGTCATTTTTTATTATGGCTTTATTGAACGTATATAAAACGGAAACTTTATTAACCCTGTAAGTAATATATTCACCAATACACTTACATTTAAAATCCGATGAATGAAACGCAGTATATTTAGGAATTATTCACGTATGCACTGCCCGGAATCGAAGGATTACGTAGCAAAATCACTGTTTAAAAAATGGATGAATTTACTTTATTTACACTTAACACAAAGCAGGAATTTATACAGAAAACTTCTTAGATTGAACGCGAATAGCAGACATAAAATTTGTATTTTTCCGGAGCAGAGCGCGGAGAGAACAACGGCTCTCTTATATATATATGATAATATATATATAATTTAACAATTGATAGATTTTTAGTATGTATGTATTTAACTCCTATTAATTATTTTTGTACATTTACATTAAAAAAAATTGATTCTTACTTGCCAGTTTATCGTTATATTATTATTGGATTTTAAAGAGTCTTTAGCTGTTTTATATTATTTCATTTTATATTTATTATTAATCTGTTATTGAACGCGACGAGCTTGCGCACTCTGATCATGGATGTACCAATTTCATTGTAAAACAAGCGATAACGCGGAGCGAACATTCAAGAACCTTCAGTCATCATGTTGCCATTCAAGAAGAAACATTTGATCCTATTTCCAAGGAGACAATCATGGACTAAGAGGAGACCAGATCACCGATATCTTTTCGACTACGGATTCCTTCTTCTAAAAATGAATTGCCATTCAAGAAGAGACGGTTTAATCCTATAAGACTACAACATCCTACTGGTCACTGTTTCATCTCGATGAGAGCCTCGTCAGAGGTTGTTCGAACCGGTAGCACCAACGACGTTTCCGACGAACACGATCTCTGTATCGCATCCTAGACTGCAGAGACGGATAGATGAAAACACTAGAAAAACTAGAGATCATTCCATCAGGATGACCTTTGACACATTGAGACAAGTGTTACCAATGTTTCCTGAACATATATTGACGAGGGTATCTATATTAAGGATTGCCTGCAGCTACATCATGATATTTAGTGAAGTGATGGCCAAAATCAACGACCTTGCAGACTGCGTAGCTACGTACAGATGGTCTCCAGAATCATTCAAACGAAGAGCAAACTCAGAAAGCAGAAAGAAGACTGAACGAATCGCGTTTTCATCTGAACAACAGGAACAAGGTTGGACTCACAACAATTTTTTGTCTAAAAAATTTCATTCTGTTAGAGACTCAGGAATCTTTATTTCAAATTAGGGAATTAGAAGGTGCGTGAAACGGAACTTGGATTGACATTTCAGACCAAGGCAGTGGATCGATGCCTTATCATGCGTATCGCGAACGCACTCGGGTTGAATTTTAAAACAGAAGGCTACGGCCAAACACAATGACTCTGCCTTGAAATAGTGCGCCCGTTGATCCGTTTTTAGGTCAAGGAAATTATTTCTTATGACCTGGGATAGGACTGTGTGACCTTACAAGAGGAGGAATGCGATCAAGGATTTGAAATAATTCATTCAGTCTATCTTACATAACTCTAGATTTAAGGAATTCTATTATAATACATAACTTATACATAATTTAAATTTTTTAAGCCTAAACTAAGTTTACTAAAATATTGTCTAATTTAGTGAAAATTGTTGTGTTGTGTTGTATTCCGCGGGTAAATTTACATTTCGGAGGTTCCGGAGGAACAAGATTTTGGGAAGTATAATTAAAATTTTGACCTATTTCCTGTTCGTTTACATAAGTTCTTTTAATTTAGCTAGGGGGATCCAAACATTAGTGTACAAAGCTGCGAATATTTGGAACTCTAAGGAATTAGGAGGTTGTAAATTTGAAGGAAATAATTCTTCTAAATCATTTGAGAGAGAGAGAGAGAGAGAGAGGGGGGGGGGAGAGGTGCTCAAAATACAAATTTGGTATTAAAATGTTTATTTTTTAATATTATTTAAGGATATCAAGTCGAATTGTGTGCTCGTTCCGTTTGGCAGAAATTTAAACTCAAACATAAGTCGCGCGATCAACTCACAAAAGAGAAGTTGCCTTGAAAAATTAGGTGCTCAAACAAATTTGCTATAAAAATATTTTTATATTATTTCAGGATATCAAGTCACCAAATTAGGTGCTCGTTCCATTTGACAGAAATTTGAGCTCAAACATTGGTCACGCGATCAACTCGCAAGAGAGAAGTTGCCTTAATAAATTAAGTGTTGATCGTCAGAGGGACGTCCTTTCTGTTACATTTTTGAATTAGGCTGCAGGTCACCGAAAAATAAATTCAAGGCAACTCAACTCATTAAACAATTTATTTGAAAAATTTAAAAATTCCAGTGCGCTCCCAAAGATCACGCCAACAAACACGACTTCAACGAACGCGACGTCGACAAATGTTATCTTTCAGTCGTTTAGCTAAAATTTCAGAAAAATTTATTGCACATAATAAGACAAGTTTAAAATCAAAAATTGAAAACGAATTTAGAAACACTTCTGCCTCCACTAGTTCCACTTCTGACCAAGAAGTGGAACTAGTGGAGATTTTACCTTCTTTCGAAACTGTTTACCTTTCAACCATAAACCCAGAGAGTACCACATCTGTTAGTACCACACCTGTCATTCCGTCAATTTCCTCTGAACCTTCTCAAAATGACCATTCCTCCAACATAAATCTATCCAGTCAGTCACCTACTTTCGAATCTTATGAAATTAATCATTCTTCTCTCCCTCCAATAAATGAACAAATTTCTATCTTATATCCTAATTTCTCCAATTCTAATGATTTAGAAGAATTATTTCCTTCAAATCTGCAACTTCTTAATTTCTTAGACCTTCAATCTTTTAGAGCTTACCTTTCCAGATTCTCCCCTCATCGTCAAATTATAATTCTAGATCCAGAAACTCAAGAACCTTTCTCCGTTCCCATCTATTACTTATATCCCGAATTAGCCTCTCCGTCTTCTGATTTAGAGGTACTACCATAACTTATATACACTAACATGTGGATCCACATAAATGAATACATAAAAACCTAAATATATATGTGTGGGTGTAAAATAAATAAGTAAATAATTTACAGTATTTTTTTAATCTCACAATTTTTTTACAACTGAATCATAGGTAGTAGATTTTTTTTGAATTTTTTAGTTCTCCTGGTTGGATTTATATTAAAGAAAACTCTGAAACAATTATTATGTAATATTACTTAAAATTACCCCAATATTTATATAAAACATTTGTTTTAATCATTTGAATTAATAATGAAGTGTATTTATTAAATTCACGATAATCTATAGTATAAAAATTTGACAATTTATCAATAATGACAACGACATTAATAACACAATTATAAAAATATATTATTAGTATACCGAGTGATTTTAACATATTTCGTTACCCATCATGAGCAGGTAGAGTGAATCGAACTGAGTCGAAAAGTCATCTATCCATTTTGCAGTTTACGCAATAGTTAACGAGATATTAATTACTAAAAATTGTCAAATATTGGTCTTGAATAATTTTTTACTCAAATACTCAACTTTATAGAAAACCTGCAGAACTCTAAAAATTGTTTCAGAATTTTTTATCAACTTTTTAATACTGCATTTTCTTATTTTTATCAACATGAGAAAATGCGGTATTAAAAAATTCTGAAAAAATTCTCAGAATTTTATGAGAAGAAAATAAATGATTTTTGTCTCTTGCAGCTTTTTTATAAAGTTGATAGTATTTGAGTAAAAAATTATTCAAGACCAATATTTGACAATTTTTAGTAATTAATATCTTCTTAACTATTGTGAAAATTGCAAAATGGTAAAGGACTTTTCGACTCAGTTCAATTCACTCTACCTACTCATGATGGGTGATGAAATATGTTAAAATCATCCTGTAGAAATGAAGTATAGAATAGTACAGAGAACAAAAACAATGGCGAAGAATCTCTATTCCTCTCCATTACATAATATGCGTGCGTAAGAAAAGGACGCAGAGATTCACCGATGTTTTTCATCTCTCTATTTTGTTGGCTTCCTTTCTATCATGGAGGGGCTGAATCTTTGTAGCATTAATATAATTTTAAGTTTGAAATAGGGTTTATTAAGTTTTATATATATATATATTTTACGAAATTTAGAAATATATATTTATAATTACTACGTATATGTGTTACTTGTTCTAAAATATTTGCTTTTAGACTGCGTGCAAAATTAATTTAAAAATAAAATTTATTTATTTTTAAAAATATTTTATAATAAGTATTTCCATAATTAAAAAAAAACTTTTGAAACTAAAATAACAAAATCAAGTTATTAAATTTAATTTATGACATTGATATATCACACTAACTGTAAGATTTAATATTAAAATTTTTATAATTATAATTAAGACACTCTAAAAATTAAGATGTTATTTATATCTGTAATCTGGATATTTGTGTATACAAATGTCAAAAAGTAAAGAAATAATATAAATTCACAATTGCGTTATTAATAATAGTATTAGAATATAATATTCATTATAATGACTCATTGCAAATTTATTTATGTATTTATTTTTGCAATGTTCAGTATTTGTATATAATGTCCCACGAATTGTTCGAATTAATGAGAATCAATTGTTACAAAGTATTGTTAAATATATTATATTGTAATATTGCTGCAATATTGCACTGCAACATTTCTAAAGGCGGACATTTTACCATTGCAACAATGTTGCAACAACGTGTGTTTTATGTAATTATTTTGCAATGTTACTGTAATGTTGGATATACATATGTGACGACAATTTTCATCACGATTATAATATAGGCAAAGATGCATCGAATTACGAAAGAAAATCATGTATAATATATCATTGCCTGACACATGTGCTGTTTACGCATGCATACAACGTTGTCTGTACACACATTTCGGTGAAATAATAGAGATATTTAAATGCCTCAGCGTTTCTTAAGACAGTTTCCGTCAATCTCTTTCCTCCTAAGTTAGAACGGAATGCAGATATTAAATTATGTAATTATAAATTATTTTGCAATTATGATTTTCCGCAGTTCGAGGGAACTTATTTGAATTTAACGAAAAATATTATGATAAATGGTAACGATCTGCGAAAACAATATTTTTATTTATTGAGAAAGTTCTTAAACGAACTTTCTCAACTAGGTAACGAGCTAACGTTCTTGCGAGCAGGAAATGAGAGATTCAACTGTAAGACTCTGAAGAGACACGTGTAGATAATCGCTTATTAAATACGAACTTTAACATGATCTTAAGTCTCGATAATTTTATATCGCCCTAACCATTATAACTCCTTTGCGAAATCCTTCGAGCTCCGAACACGTCTCCAAAATACTAAATGTCTATCATGTTTAATGTATCTAATAATGGGAATACTAGGTTTTGTTTCCTCCGATTAGACTGAATTATACATATATACATACACACACATAGACACACATACACATAATAGTTCAGCCCTCCAACTAATTTGTGTTTAGATTATACGACGCTTCTCAAATATTCGCGAGAAACATTAAAAATTTACGTGTTTGTTATAAACTAAATAATAGCGTCGCGTAATCAGTCTGTATTTTGATATTCACTGCCAATACTGCAATTCTGTAGTATATGTTATGTGCATTATAGATTTCGTAAAAGCATATCTGCCATGCTTTTTATTTTCGGATTTATGAATAATAGGCGCATATACAATTTCCACGATTTCATTTCAGTAAAAAGCTATGCCAGATCGGATGATTGATATCTTTAATATCAGTATACACAATAAGTAACATGAACCTCAAGAGTTCGAATTTCCCAAGCTCCACCAACGATTCTATTACAATTTGATTGTATTTTTACCGGCTTGTTTCTAGAATCTTCAGGTGATAAAGAAAACTTTTCAATTTTGCAATTTAATTGTTCATATGTAAACCACTTTTTTTGTATTAATTTTTGCACATGAGAGCCAAATTATAAGCAACAATTCCTTTCAACAAATTGTGACTTAAATATGAAGGTAAACCAGGCTTGCAAACATGAAAGGCTTGCAATTGATTGAAAACAGAGTCAAATTTAATGCCATCTTTGATCATTTATTAATATTGTATTTATAGCCGACTTATAGAATTTCTTAGTCGACTTATAGAATTTCTTACTATTTTATATACTAATATACTTACTAGTCCAAAAAGATTTACATTCATATAATTTGCTTTCATTAGACGTATGCATATTTTTAATGCCACTATTGCATTTCTTTTTATTAGTAAAAAAATCGTCATGCTTTATTAAATAATAACAAAAGGAAATTGTAAAACTGAAATTTTCCATAAAGTCACTAAGAGTATGACTACCCAAATTATTGCCAGCTATAAAAACTAAACTTCTTTTTCTTATATTATTTGAAGTGACTTCAATTCCAAATGTTTTTAATGTTTGTAAATCTTTAACTATCTGTACATTTTATTATGATCAAACGAGTTTTCCTTCACTAATGGATCGAGTTAATATATGTGTCCTTATGTAATCAGAAATATTACCTAGGCTCATGTACATTCTTAAAATTTTATGCTTCGTCCTTGCTGATTCGATTTACTATCTCAGGATTTACTATTTCAAAACTGTCTTGATATAATATATATTTTAATTGCTTGAGGATTTTTTGCGAAAAATTTATTTTTTTTTAAACATTCACCAGACAAAAACATGAAATGCAAATCAAGATTTCGTTAAAACAATTTAAAATTTTTCCTGCTTATGTATGACTTGCACAGAGATGTCCCGCTCGACCTTTGTTTCTCTATCTCCCTGCCACCCTTTCTCTCTCTCTCTCTCTCTCTCTCTATTTTCTCTCATCTTTCACTCCGCATTCGTTCTGCCGCTTTTCCCATCCGCGGGGACGATTGACATATCGATTCTAGTAGGGTGGTGCAGTTTGGCCTTCGCCACGCGTGTTCCAAAAGTGCTGGCGTCGTCTGTCCCGCCGTTCTTCGTCTCCTCCGCACTCTCCGCTTTCGTCCTCGTTTACCCCTGATCCTCCGCCACTTTTCTCGGCTTCTCTCTCTCTCTCTCTCTCTCTCCTGCTCCGATGCGTCTCCTCTTCGTCTCAAAATCAATGAGTCGAGTGCTCGCGGTCGAGAGCGCGTGAGAATCCGCGGCGACCAAAGTCCGTGAGCGTGAAGGATCGAGGAATCGCCGGACTATTGATTTTCGATTCGATCCATCACATCTCACACATGATATATGACCGATCTCTCACCCCTTTAATTCGACAGCATCTCGGTAGTTGAAATTCGGTTGAAAGACGTCGCGACAACACGTCGAATCATTATCGATCGTAACCTCCTGCTAATAATTCGGCGTCTCGTATCAGAGAATCTCTCGTATCGCGGGCGGGCGTTGTCGCACATACGGATTTCAATATTCTTTTTACCTAAGAAAAACAACCGAATATTGTATTCTATGAAGGAGATCTATGCGGAGATCGTTGCTCGCGAAAAATAGAGCATATTTCACGGCATGAAAACTTTTGACTTTCGTTCCGATTTGAAATTGAAGTAAGTTTATTAAGTAAAGAATTAATTCTGCGAAGACATGTTTTTATTTTTATTAATTGTTAATTATTAATGGGGAAAAAACGAATATTTCGATGATATTTTGAAACTCTCACAAATTTTTGCTCATTATTAGTAACACGCTATTTTGATCCGTAGGGTACAACTTGGTCGGGTATAACGTTTGATCGTTATCACTTGGATGTTTCAACAGGTAGGCTGGTAACTATACTCGTAGTATCATTACGTTTAATGTCCTCGTGAATTCGACATCAATTTTAACGCGTTCATTGATTTTATCACTCTAAAATGTGTTACGTTATTGACTCCTGATATCAGCAAGAACACGATTTGCAGAAAGTAAGCTTTTCACAATTTAAAAAAAATTGTCACAATTAGTTTTTCATCAATAAAGGCTGATTTGTATGATTATAAAAGTAAAAATTGATCCGTAACAAAATTACTTAGTTAAAGTTAGTGTAAATTATAAGTACCGATACATATGATTGGTGTAAAAATTCAATGTCCGATTGTAAGTTTACCCGTTATTTTGTATTTTAATAACATTTCCGAACATTTTTGTCAATCAAACATTTTTGGATGTACAATTCGGTGTTGAAGATCTTAACATTCGATTAATCAAAATTGTGATTATGATTCATCCCATGTTCAGTTATTAAATGATTTTTCGTGTTTGCCTGTATTTTCACATTTTATTATTTTGAAAATTGCGAGAGTACGTACATTTTTACATTTTTATTTAAACTTGTAATCTTGAATTGTTTTATTATTTATAAAGTTAAGCTGATTATTTTGTCGATAGTAATATTCGAGAAATAAAGGCTGGTTTATTATAGGATTATGATGAATCTCTATTTTAATTAATTCAGTATATAATTTTTTCTCTAATTTTACAGCATTATGTTAAATTTTATTTAGTCTTCCATCTCTCTCTCTCTCTCTCTCTCTCTCTCTCTTTCTCTCTCACGCTGTCTTTTTCTTTTTCTCTATCTTATCATATTGACAATGAATGATCCCTACTTTAGTTCTCACATAATGAGTTAGGCTCAATGCATAAGACAGTAGTAAATCTTGTTAGAGTTTTAATTCGTTAATGAGTTTGAGAGACACGTTGATATGACAGATGCACTGTACAATGTAGATGCAGAGAAAGAGAGAAAGAGAGAGAGAGAGGGGGGGGGAAGAGAAACACACTCGCAGACGGAGAAGCAATTTGCAACGCCTATACAATGGACAAATGGCATGTTTTATGATACACGCGTATATACATATATCACTAGCTACTCATGACACTCGGTCCTGCCGTTTGTCACGCTGCCGTTCGTACAAGTCGTTTCCGTTTTATCGTACTTTGCGCTCTGAGCGTTAATGTTTCTTTCAATGATAATATATTGCACTATAATATTAGTTCAAATCTTGAATGAAACAGTTTATCATTTCATAAAAAAAAAACAAAAAATAACAAAAGAACCAAATTGTTATCCTCTGTCTTATGAAGCATCCGTTTCGTTCTATAGAGTATAAGCGTGGAATTCTCAATGATTATGTTTTGTCTGGGAAATCAAATATTCTTGCCGAATCTCTCGTAAATCGACTCAACAATTACAATCGGTTAAAGTTTAATCATTTAATTGTTATGTGAATAAAACAAACATTTCTATAAATTTTACAAAAAGTGTACAATAATTAATATATAGAGAAGATGATATGTATATTTTATACTATTACACAGAAAATACGCAGATAAGTGTGAATAGTTTAGAAAAGGAAAGACGGAATTTAATTAAGTTATCTATTCATGGCGTAATTATCCGAGAAATCTTGCATTTTTATTTTTTATTATCTTTAGCAATATAAATATATCGCGCAATATATATATTTATCGCGTAATTGCAAATTTATTTATTTTACAGAAAATATTCAACGAATAAATGGTTCAAATATTTTGAAAGATATAACGTAAGATATAAAGGGAAAGATATAAAGGGATAACGTTTCGAATAAAAGTTGTATGGCCTAACGGAACATAAATAATGATAAAATCAATATGTAATTAACATTAATTTTAAATTGAAATGAAATTAAATAATTTGATTATAATTGTCTGTTATTTCAATGTGGGCTTAATTTTCGTTTCCCGAACGCTCCAAATTTCAATCTCATTGATTATAATCTTGTTAATAAATAATATGTAATGAGAAAATAATAATTAACTTTTTAACGTTTTCGTGTCATTAAAATTTTCTGAGAAAACATTCTTTTTTATTATAATCGTCCTTTTTCCAGAGATACATATTTTTGACCCCGATTTGAATTACGCGAATCGCAGCTCAGAAATAAAAGGTTTGCATCGAGCTCGTATAACGAAGAATTTCGTGATCCCGGCGTTAATAGGAACATAAATGCAAGCGTTACGAGACAATAAGACTCAATCGTAAATTGCCCATTGTAATTTATTCATGACATATATTCCAGATTGTAAAAGAATTTCGGTCCAGACCTTCGATCTTCGTTCTCTAATAATCAGAACGAAAAATCATAAATGATAAAAAAAAACCACGCAAGGAATAAGATTTTATATCATAATAATAACTTACTTATATTATTAATGATATAATAAATAAAATTAAATCAAGGTAAAAACATTTGTTTTATCTTTATTAATTATTAATTATTAATGGGAAAAACGGATATTTTGGTGATATTTCGAAACATTCACATTTTTTAGTAGTACAAGCGGAAAGAAAAATCACGGAATTTCCAATAGTAATAAAAGAAGAGCATCATATATCGAAGCCACACAGATATTTTATCAATGTTATTTCTTCGCAGAATTAAAAAGAAATTTCAAATTTATTTAATTTATACTTTATCATCAATTAGTATAAAAATATTTAAATGCTAAATAAAAACCGAATTACAGAACAACTTATAATTCCAAGTCGGAACGATAGTCAAAAGTTTTCAGGCCGTGAAATATGCTCTATTTTTCGCAACGATCTCCGCATAGATCTCCTTTATAGAATATAATATTCGTGTTAGGATAAAGACGTGATCCACCTCCCATCCCCTTGCTCGTCTTCTCGGATATACACTTGGACATTTTTCTCATAGCAATTGACGTACCACACCTGGCCGCTCTCGCACATTTGTTCACTTGCAGTATTTTATTTCCGTGACATTTCCAGGTCCTTCGTCAGTTTCTGCCGGAATACCGAATATAATCGAAAATTGAGAAGTCGAAAATAATACATAATACTTGAGCCATGTGATTAAAAAATGGTTAATGTCCTCTTATTTTTATGATGTTTTAATAAAGATGCATATTTATTTTCTGTTTTGTCACATACTGATATTGAAAAGTCTTGCCAAGAAATGTTCTCAAGTTTATGTTATTTAACTCTTTTTATAAGACATTAAACTTTTTGAGGAACAATTATCAACGTAATGAAGCTTTCGTTTTAATCTTCAGTGAATTTTTTGCTAATTGGTAGTCAGATGTTTATGCAATTATTTTTGAGCATAATAGTTGTTTTGTGTGGCAATTGTCGCGTTAAATGAAATACGTTTTTAAAATAACAAGGTCTTAACTCCTTTTCAGAAGATACGCTTTGTAGATTGCGGGTGATAGGAAGAAAGGGACGCTGTAACAAAGTGGCGACTTCTTGGTGAGCGAGAAGCGCTGTGAGAGCAATTCGACGCTAATTGCGAAGTCGCTAGAAATAAGCACCGACAGGTATTGGATTAATCAAGCCATGCCGGGATGCGATTGCGGTCGCAGGTTACTGGTTTTATCTCGTCTAGCTGTATTAGTACGATCTGGATAATTGCGAGATGTCTGAGTGTGACCATGGCTTACCTTCCGTATATTCGCTACAGAATTTACGAATATTCAAAAAGAATCTTCCAACGAGAGAGAATTTCTCAAAACTTCTTCCACTTTATTTAGTACTCTTTTTTCTGCAATAAATAAAATGTAAAATTCACAACACGCATATATCTGGAATTTTTTGACATTGCTCTATTGAAGTTTTTCTTAAAACGGTTATTAAACTGAGTTTGAATTACTTTTTAGTATGATCGAATTAAAATTTTGTTAAATCCCATTTTTTACTAATTTCGCGAATTTTCTTTGAGATTTAATTGTGTTTGTGGTTTGTATTTAACGTTTGTTAAATTATTGTAAAATTTAACCACAAGAACGACGAAGCAGTGTTAGAAATAAAAAATACGGTGTTGACTTTCGGTCCGATAGTGGCGAAGAATATCGGTTGGCAGGAAACCTCTGATTGATACGTGTGAACCACGATTGGCAATCTCGTCTCTCCCTCGGAATCGTATCTAACACACACGAGATTTCCGACAGGGGTTTTTGAGAGATAGTGGCTTTGTAGAAATTCTCGTTTTGTTTGGCCCTAGGGTTTTGACTTGATGGATTATGCCTGTAACTTTTTTTTATAAATTGCAGTTATACTGTTGTAGTTATATATCGCGCCACAGAAACGAAAAATATTAATTTCTATACATCATGAAAATGTATAAGGTGTGAGCCATTCGACATTCAGGCATCTCTTCATTGAATTTGCAAACGTACGTACGATGATAATATATTCGTAACATTAAATTAATAGCTCTGAGTTAAAAGATCAGATTTACTGTGTGTGAAAAGGAAATGAGAAGAGGGAGAAAAAAAAGCGTTTGAAGGAAAGAATCGATATTTAAAATTTCAGATAATTCAGAAATATCAAGTACTCCCTCAAATAGACTACCGAAAGAGAAAAATAATTGGACAACTGACCTGAGAAATAGATAGTATGCTGTCATAAAGAATACAAGAATGAAATGTTTGATAACTGGACCGGAAAGCATTATTTTTTTTGTACAAAATACTATCAGAAATGTCTTATCTGAAAGAAGAAACACTGAGTGTTTTTTTTTCTTATACAAAGTTGAAGGACAGGAGATCTTGGTATGAAAATGAGAAAAAGCTTTCTTATTGCTTTGCTTTTTTGTATCAGACGTACAAAGACGAGAATCTTACAACTTGAAATAAGAAAAACTTAATATTTTCTTATTCGAATACGTTCGAATGTCTAATTGCGGAATATGGCGACCTATTTCGAAATTTTCGAATATTTCAATTGACGCATACAATTTCAAGGTTTAGCAATGAAATGATATGTGTGCATAAAGTGAGAAATTATAGGAGGGGCTTGTTATCGAATTTTCTGATGATCATGCTCTAAATTAACTTTAATGATGTTTATTCCCCGTCGGAAAAGTGTAACCACTCCTCATAACTCGCAGCACAGTTTATAATTCGTGGATCACGTCGCTGTCAGAACTCCCGCAACATCGTTAACTTGCACCTTGAAGAGGGATTCTCTCATGAATTCGCTGTGTATCTAACTCGACAATATCGTTATAATTCCGGAGAGTTGTTACAGTGTTCGATAATGTTGCAAATATGTTATGATTATCATATACTCTTGCGCTAATATAATTATAAAATTACACCGCAGGAAGGAGAGATAACTCAATCTCCATTTACTATAGCTGTAGAAAGTTTTGCCACACGTGATTTCTGTTTTCTTTAAATAAAATGTTACATTACGTTTGGAAATAATTCTTAATTGCTACAATCGAGTTTCACTAAGCATTACGTAAATTTTCCCTGTCTCTCACGTCTCAGTTTAATATTATCTCTTTAAACAGCAATTGTGACATCAAAAGTTTTCCCCTTTATAATAATATTAATATTTTAAGCGGACTTAACACTCGCAATAATCATCTTAACGTTAACCGATTTGCCTGTTTCTCTATTGTTACTGAAGAATGCATTGCGCGTTTCTTGGTAATCAACGCATTTGTTAGAGTAAACAGAGCGCGAACTTTGACACTTCATCTTATTTTGCAGTGTCACTTTGCATCTCGGTAAACAACGTCTTTGATTGCTATCGTTTTATCTAATTCTCTAAGTTATCTAGTTCTGAAAGTTTGAAATCGGAGAAAATATTTATTTACTTCATTACTTAAAAATTTTATATTTTATGTAGGAGTGGCGAGATTTTTGCGAAACTTATCGATATATATACTTACTGTAGTTTTAATACAAGTGCAATACTTTGGAGGTTTGTGTTTCTTCCTCATTTGAATTATATCTCGAATTAGACAGCCGACCTCGCGTCGAGTATTTGCATATCTCATGACCAGAAATTATAAACTTGCTTATAAAGATAAGAACATTTGTTTTTATCTTTATTGATTATTAATTATTATGAGAAAAATGGACATTTCGATGATATTCCGAAACATTCACATTTTTTAGGAGTACAAGCGGGAAGAGAAGTGTTCATGGAATTTCCAATAGTAATAATAAACGAACAGCATCATATGAAGATATTTCATTAACATTATTAAATGATCCGTCCCAAAATTCTCGACGTTGTCTCTCAGCAGAAGAGCACTTTGAGGGGACTAGCAGAATTTCATTAATCAACCGAACCGATAATGGCGGTGACGTGTCAAACAATGGCCGGCTTGACATTGGCCACGCCTCGATCAGAATCGCGTAATTACTCCTCACTCTCCTAATTAACCTAGATTAAAAGTACATCTATATGATCGATTAACAAGCGAATAAGCAATGAAGGTATTGAAGCTACGTTTTTTCTTCGAAGAAAGTATTTTTCCGAATTCATTCCTTATAAACTGGCAATATGCATTATTCTGCATTATTCTTTAATTACTCAAAGTATCACATTTCGATAGCTCTTCAAAAAACATACAATCATTATATGTAGAGAAGATGATATGTATATTTTATACTATTATTTTTTTATCGGCAGGAATTTATCAAACTATAAATATGCCAAAATATCGTAATGATTGAGTATTGATTTTAGTCACTGTGCATGAATCAATTCATCCAAAATTTTATCCCCCAATTGGAACTCAGCCATAAAATTATAATATTTTATCCGCATGAAAAAGAACAAGTTCAAATTCTCATCAAATATGAGTTAAACAGGATGATTAATAGTGACGTGGTACCATAAAAAAACGTGTTAAACCAGTTAGAAAGACCGATGCTAGGGTTCAAGCTGGCGTTGCACATTCGCGTTTCTTGGACCAGATCCAAAAATAAGTTCGCATGGACGGTCACATGAAATTTTATAGCGTCATTTATTTACCAAACGGAAGAGCCAAACGGAATCGTCGATCAATCGTCGTGTATCGCGGTCATGTATTATATATGCATAATTTCTAGTAAACAAAATACCCATTTTCGTTATATAAGACGTGTGGTACTATTCTCAAGATTTCATAATATCGTTATCCGAGATTTGAATAAGGTGTGACGTGAATTGATTGGGTAGTAATGACCTCACGACCCGTTTTATTTATAGTTCGTTTGGACATCAATCTTGAACCGATTTGTCGTCCAGCATTATCACTTTAATTCATTCTCGGTCTGTTTTTTATGTCGTTTTGTGGTTGAGTCCCGATTGGGGGATAAAATTTTGGATGAATTGATTCATGCAGTGACTAAATAAATACTCAATCATTACGATATTTTGGCATGTTTATAGTTTGACAAATTTCTATTGATAAAAAATAATATATTTTTATAATATATATGCACTTATCTACGTATTTTCCATATTCCTTAATTATCCTAACTACACATTACATACTACTGCGAAATAATTGTATTAACGAGTAAAGAAATAAGTAATCAAATAACAAAGTAGTTGAATAAATTTTTTTTTATCTGGTTTAAATTCACCAATATCAATAAAGTTGCGCAATAACACTAATTACGCGATGCATATTGTTGACAAATTGAACAATAAATATTATTTCATGAACATATTATTATTGTTTACATATTTTATCTTACTTACGTAACATATATTTCTCAATCAGTCTATATTTGCACAATCATTATACAAATATTGACATTAGCCGTATATGGCAAACTTTAATTTGATAGAAATACAATTTAATCACCAGTTAACCAAGAAAGTTCAAAAAGAACAAAAAGAATTAAAGTAAAATTTGCATATATTAAAAATGTTAAAATATTATACTTTGTTAGTTATTTAAGACTATTTTGGTATTTAAATGATTTCATTGCGAGTATTAAGTTTGAGCCAAAGGATTTGCAATTATGTGTAATGTATGGAAGAGTGATTTTCCGTTTGCTATTGTGCAAGCTGTATACATGTCTTCTACTTGCGAGAACTAAGAGGAATGAGCAAAGCACCGTTTATGTTTACTGCACCATTCTCGCTGTACTGTAAGCCAACTTATCACATGTGTTGGTGCACAACGGTGATTCTGTCTATATCTTTCAATTTGGCCTCAAGCCGACCACTGGCTCGTGACAAAAGGAACTCCAACCGCGATAGACATAATGGTTAAAAAGCATCCAGGGAAAATGTACGAGAAGTTGAATCCCTTAACGACGAACTACGTCAACTAACATGGATGTCTGTTACGACACTCGTGTTCCTAATCTTGTACGAGGCGTTGTGCCTGCCAGTCAAATTCACAGTCAGAAATCGAGTATTCTCAGATGACTTGGACGACGTGAAAGAGTCGTTGTACGGTGCCCCTGCAATGTAAAAATTCGCATATTTAATAAGGGTCGTAACATTTGTTCTTCTAATTTTAGAGAATGTAATGGAGAGAGAGTATTATATCGAAATTATTGGCCATTGTTGGTCTTCCTTTCACAAATAATATTTCAAAATTCGGTTTCTTATGTCAAGGTTCACTTCTATTTTGGGTGTGTATGAATATCGAACGGCGCGCGATCGATGACAGGAAATTTTCATTGGCGTTCGGTAAGTCAGAAATGTTGCATTAAAAATATCACGATGCATTATGCATAAAGTCGACATTTAATTCCGCGAAAAACCAAGATATTTCATATCTTCCACGATTTTAGTTCGTACGTAAAAATTCGTATTCGCGGTGATATGATGTATGAGAACGGTGAAAATGCGGTTGGTAAATTGTGGCTTTATGTCACGCAGCGCTTGCGGACACGCGTATCACGTGTATAGTCATTTGCATGCGTCGGCTTTATCTGTAGCTGCGGACGTATACGATATAACACACGTAATCCTTTTTCAGCCTTCATTGGGGGATCGACCGCACATGCATACGTATAATGGAGACGAATTTTGTAGGTAAATATGAGCCTTATGACGAATTATTTGCAAAACTTTATAATTATAATAATAATAATTTATTAATATTAATACATACGTTTAGACCTTTTTAACTTGGTCATCTTTAATGATCTTATTTTAACTAATTCTATTAAATACCTAATGATTTATATCCGCAATCTTTCTTAAATACACACACACATATATATAATCATAAAATAAATTCGAGGGAACTAATTGTCTTCAAATGTATCTTTATTTTGATATCTTGTCAAATAGTCTCTTGAGTGTGAAAAAATTTCAAAAGACTGTTTGACAAGATATCAAAATAAGGATATTGCAATGTATACATTTGAAGACAATTGATTTCCTCGGATTTATTTTATCATTATATATATATATATATGTGTGTGTGTGTGTGCGAATATAAATTATTAGATACTTAATAGAATTAATTAGAATAAGATTACTGAAGATGACTAAGTTAAAAAGATCGAAACGTATGTATTAATATTAATAAATTACTATTGTATTATATTGACAAAGTTTCGCAAATATCCAGCGCGGCTCGGCTTGTTAATTCACTATTATTGAAAATATGTTCTATTTAAAAATTTTTAGTTTCTGCAGCTGTCTCTGTGGAAACGTAATTTTTGCGACTGATATAAATGATGCAATTATTCTGAATCGTAATAAGCATAAGAGGAAAGTCACCGAGTTGATTGCTGAGGTAAAATGAGAAGAGATGTAATATATTACTGATATATATTGATGATATAAATTCACCGCTTTTTCCATGTCGAAGAAATCTCATTCTATCTGATAGGTCGTCATCGATTTCTCTTACTCTCGTAAAAGAAAAGCGAGAGGGAAAAACCGCGAAAAGTTTTTCAGATCGCGGATGCAGCTTCGTTTCGCTCCTTCCGTGCAGAAGCAAAACATTACAAAGGAAAGGGAAATAGATGCTTTCTTCTTCCTACAAAGAATCTACAGGGCTCTTCTCTTCAATGCAAATGTAATTATGCTAATTTTATGACAGGTGCCTGTCGTTTAAACCATATCATATAAAAGCTGGAAAACTTCCAACCCTTACGGATAACGATTTGTTATTGTCGAATATTCGCAATTATTAGTTCACGATCTATTCGTTACGAAGTCAGTCCATTAGAGAATAAAGTAAAATAATATTGAATATTGATTAAATGAATGGTTATTCAGATAGTTTTATTTTCAAAATAAAGTTATAATATTTTAGTCTTGTTTACATTAATAATGTAACATTTTAAATCAAAGTATCCTTTTCGAATGAAATAAGTAATAATTTGAAAAAAAAAGAAGAGAAAGTTAGAAACAATGATGATTATAATAACATATAATTACGTTTTAGGTCATGTAAATCGGAAAATAAAATAATTCATATTTTCCTACAAATCTGTTAGCATAAAATATATATAAAAAAAAGCCAATCAGAGCCAAAACCAGCTATTCGGGTGCACATAAATGTCTTTATTCTCGTGTGAATAACAATAACGAAATCATAAACGTTTCAACCTTTCTTTTTCCTTATCAATATGAAATCTAATTCTAAATTACATAAGTAATGGTTTTGGCTCTGATTGGCTTTTTTGTATATATTTTATTGATTGATTCGTTCGAGCCTTTTTTCATTGATCTGTTAGCATACTTTGTATATAGCACATACTGAAAAATATTTTTTTTTTATGCGACTGCTGAAACCGAAATTGTTTTAATAACGCGTCATGTTTTTTACGTACCTGCAATGGATTGTGCCATTATATTCGTACATAAAATGTGTAACGTGTGACACACTAACAGAACGCAGATTTTTTCCAAACAATGTTACTGTCCATTTCTCTGTTTTTTTTTTTATGCCGAAACAATTTTTTATATTCAATTATTTGAAAGAGAATATAGAAATCACACGTTCTAAATTGAATAAAATTTTGGACGTGACAATAAACAATTTTGCTGGATGGATTAGATGCTCGAAACAGATTGATGCAGTAGGTTGAGATACATTTTACGTTAAAGTTTACGAAGAGAACGAGCATACATATATGTGATGAGCACGTGAGAGATAACATGGGAAATTCGTGAAGTAGTAGCCCGCAGTTATTACTTCCTTAGCAATATATACACTATACAATCATCATAGTGGCCAGACTTCTTGCTTGACGTGACGTAACATGGCTGAGTTACATCACAAGGAAAATTGTGCGTTTTTATCGCCTCTAAACCATGTAGCAGATAGTAGATCTTAAAAAAAAAGAACGTGAAGACATGAAAGGAACGGGCAATGAAATTCAAAATGTTTTTACTTGAAGCTGAACTTAGCGATATGGAGCGTCTTGAAAACTTTTGAACATGTTCGTTCCGTGTGTCGAAAGAAGGATCGGCGGTAAATTTCGAGCTATTGATTTAGCTGTTTAGAGTTACTTGCGCGAGATAGCGTGGTAGAGGAGAAGAAGAACGTAAGTTACATATACAGTTACCTCGTATTGAGAACAAACTCTCGATGTAGTGTCTGTAAACTGTAAAGAAAAATTAGGTCTTTTATATTACGTTTCTGCAGCACTTCTTTTGGATTCTTTTTCTTAATATATATATATATATATATATATATATATATAATTATGTATATTAATAATATATTAGTAATTAAAATTGATATTTATATATCCTTGTATTATGGAAAGAATATAAAATATTTAAAAATTTAATTGATATATTATCGAAAAAAATCGTGTCGTTTTGAAAATGAAAATGAAATAGCGATATTGAAATATTTGATGAATCGCGATATTAAAATGTTTATTTAATTCACGTTTCCATTTTGTTTCGTAATATCGGTTATTCCATGACAAAGAAATGGGCGTCGACCTCCGCGAATGGCCGCCCGGAGCGAACAGCATTGGTCATCATATCAAATTTCCTGAACAGAAGCGCGCGTACCATTTTTGATTTGTGCGTTCACTAATTACATTTTCCCTATACACGGTGCATTTTCAATGAGCATGCGCAATCTTTTTGCCTTTATGATATAACTCCGGTAAATACGCCGCGTTGCAATTTACACCGCAGAAGCTAGAAAAAATAGAAAGAGGGTAATTTTCTTGCAACTACTCTGTAAAGATAGAATCACACGATGCTCGATTTTTTGAATGATAACATGCAATTGTACCTGTTCTGATGTATACTAGATATATACTAGAATTCATTCGTGAATATGCTGTATATACATGATTTTTATATTTATTATGGATTATTTTATAGTTTATTTCTTTGCATGCACTAATCAATAGAAATAATTGCTAATTTCATAATTATTTATTATTTATTGTCAGACTGTATGCATCAAAGCAAGCATAGCGTGCATGCTTATCATTCAAGAAATAGAGCATCGTGTGATTCTATCTTTACATGCCTTTATGTGTTACATTAGTATTGTGTTATGATTTTAGTTTCTTACTATCAAATATTTTATCATTTTTGATACCTCCCTAAAAGATACTTTGCCGTTTAATGGTTCCGCGTTAATGTTTGAGGATTTTCCATTTATATACGATCTCAAGAAGATACTTATTCTACAAAGTAGAGGAATTTCATATAACCATAGATGGTGGACTTAAGATTGCAATCTTCTTAATGCTAGAAGAATGTCTTGCATGTACTGGCATGCATGAGTAGCTATATAAGTGACAAACTTCTTGTAACAAATAAGTGTGCCGCCAGAGTATCTTGTATATATCATCTTATTTCCAAAGGCTGTTCGAATTATTATAATAGAATTTTCCATAGAGGAATTTATTTTTTATTACAACTCATGTATGGAGAAAATGTCTGGTTGGATGAATTAGAAGTTTCTGATTGAAAATAGACAAATCAGAATTTTCTGGTTCGTTTTTTCAATCAGATATTTTTCTCATTGTATATGTTCTTATTTTTAGATAAATACGTATTATAAATACACATGTCTAATTCATATAAAATGTGTTACTTAAAGAAAATGCTAAGAGGAATTTTCCGTTTTTATCAGCAGAATATTTTTTTGGATGGAACATGATTGATAGTGATTTTTCTCACCGAATCTATTGGCCACTTTTTCGGGTCATCAATCACGCGATTAAAAAAATGAACATTGAGTCTCGATCCTCATACGTTCATCACCAAGATCTCGAAAATTTTGTCGTGCTACATGTTTGTCCGTGTTTATAATTACATTTGTGTAACATCTTTTTATATCTATATACGTTGATTAACATGAAGAACGTTTCAATCGTTTATATGTAGAGCTTTAATTGTTAATAACAGAGTTGTTATATTTTGACGAATTTGAGATTCTAGAATATCGATACGTTTGAAAGTTATTGATAGTTTTTTATTTAGTTTGTTGTATTTCATTTTAATTGTCTGTAAACAAGAGATAAATAAACAGTACGTGACACCGTTTGTGATAATATGAAAGGAATAATTGTTTTAATAGCAACAATAACCTCAATAAGCAACAAAAACTTCACTCGGTGAGACAGCTTTTTGTTGCTTTCATATCCAAGGTTATTACGATCATCTTCCTTTTGGGATCTTGAAGTTCATTATTGCTCTCATAATTATCGATTGAAAATTGCGCGGGGCTCTCTTAACAAATTTGAAGTCTACTGAAATTTTTGAGAGCAAATAGTGTCATGTATTGTTTATTTATCTCTTGCTTACAGACAATTAAAATGAAATATAACAAATTAAATAAAAAACTGTCGATAAACTCTCAAACGTGTCGATATTCTAGAATCTCAAATTTATCAGAATATAATAACTCTGTTATCAACAATTAAAGCCCTACACATAAACGATTGAAACGTACTTCATGTTAGTCAATGCATACAAATATAAAAGAATGTTACACAAATGTAATTATAAACATGGACAGACATGTAGCACGACAAGATTTCCGAGATCCTGATGATGAATGTATGAGGGTCGAGACCCAATGTTCATTTTTGCTTTAACTCGCAAACAACACACTCGGTCAGAAAAAAATGTTACTCGTCCGCATACATTATCCAAGGAAACCTATGAAAGTTTCTCTTGGCGTATATTTATTCAAGATTTCCTTTTCCTGACACCTCGCGGCGAACTGAAATCGTGTTAACTCCGATGTTGGACAAAGTTTGGTCGGATAGATAAAGAGAATTATCCTTGTAGACGTTAGAGAGTGACACTTCAAGAGAGAGGATAAGAAATCGTACGAAAATTTAACGTGATGCTAGATGCAAATCGGATGTCCGCCTCGCGATTGCTTCGAACTATCGATCATTTACTGCAAATAAATTTATGCGGCGTCTTAACTTTTAACAATCTCACTACGTGGTACTCTTTGTGTACCTGTGACGCACTAATTTCTAACGATCTATGTTGAAATATTCACCTGCGATATCCTCGAATGTGAAATATTCGCGCAGAAATAGAGCGCAAATACACATTTTTTATCTCACGTCACTCTCGAGACGGGGACGTGATATCTTGTGGCTCTAAACGTCTCCCAATTTATAATTTCAAAATTCTCTGCAGCGAGATATTCGCGACCTCTTTTTTCATCCTGAAAAATCCGTTGATGACAAATTTCCATGCAAGAGACGAAGAGCACCGTTCCCATAAATTGCTTATATCGCAATGAAATTCCGCGTCGCGTCGAGTCGTGTTGGTCGCGTCCGCGCGTCGAGGAGGAAAAATTTACAGGCGAGCGAGTTATTGGGGCGTGAAGTGTACCGGAAGTGCATCATACGTTAGAACAAATCACTACCCTTATCCTAGGGTACCGCTCGATATCACATTTGAGCTCACATGTCATCGGAAAGGTTGAACTATGAATTATTTACTTTAGTCGGCGCCCTTACACTGCGTTGAACAGTTTATATCAATTTTGCGGTGCGCAATGAAATAACGTAGCATGTAGCGACGAGGGAGAGTATCTCCCGCCATAATAATTATCATGTCGCACGTGGCAATGAAGCCGTTCGTGGCAGATCCCAAGAAGGTTAAAACGATAAAGAGTCTGAATTATTGACCAAGTATGTACTTGTTTCCAAGTACACACTTGATCAATAATTCAGACTACCAAGTTAATTAACAATAACAATTAAAGAGATCACAAGAGGTCGGATCAGTCAATATTTTATTAAAAGGAGGAAAACAGTATTTGTCGAACAACATATACAAGCGAAAGGTAATTCAATTTATGGCGCAATAGTAAATCGATACAATTTATTACTGTACGTTGTTATCGGTGGAAATAATATGGTGAAAATGCGGGAAGAGATTTGAGACCGCAATGTGATTTATCTTCACTCAAAAAAAAAAAAATATTCTGCCGATAAGCGGGGAATTTCTCTTAGCATTTCTTCTAAGCAAAAAATCGTACATTAATCTTACATTAATCAGATGCGTATATTTATAACACGTATTTATCTATAAAAATGAGAACACGTGAGCTATGATCAAAAATAAATTCCCCTATAAAAAATTTTATTATAATAACTCAAATACCCTTTTGAAATTATGCATGCGATTGAAATTATCCAATGTGTATGTCCACGCGTTTTAAACGAAAATCTGAGCACCACCTATTTTCCTCACTATCACTCGAGACTCGGCGGTAAACCTTTTCATATTTCGAGAGACAGTGACAGTTCGTGTCCGCGAATAATTCGTGTCCCGGTAATTTCCCAGAGCGATCTCCACTGGACTCCGTGGACCAACTCGCTTGATTTCCAAAAACTTGTAGCCTGTAGCCGTCAGATCGTAACTGTGCAGTAAGGGCTACCACAGACAAAATTTCTGTAACAGTAACCTTAAGACGTTAACTTAAGCAGATGAGGTAATCAGGATATTGCTTTAGATCTACGTGCTCTAACGGAAATAGAAATAGCAGTAAACTTATCCATGCATTTGAGCCGCAAGTGCCTTTTCGAAATGAGCTTCGAGGATGTATCGTGCGACCGCGAAGGAACGGGTTTCATTCACACGGAAGATACGACCAACGGAATGGAGAGTCTTTTAGTTTATACTCCGCGGCGAGAAGTACCGTGTGGGCAACCTAAATTATGCAAGGGAGAAGCAGAAGAAATTATTATATCTGTAATTCTCGGCTTTAAGAGATGCGCGACTGAGAGGGACGAGCTCCGAAAGTCAGCAGAATGACTCAAATTCAAATGAAGCTTTCGAGCAGTGGGCTTCCTCGAGCTCACACGGTTTGACATAATCCTGCAGTACACGATAAAGCGTGTGATTTTACATAAACCATCTATAAAACGTCTTTAAAGTATGAGTGGCGATATCTGCCTTACTTTAAACTCAAGCTTCGCGACCCGGCGGAATTTATTTTATCCTTTTAGAAACGTTCTCGTAAATCTTTTCTTGAATTTTCGTCTTCTTTTGAAAAATCGGTTTTCTAGATTTGTGAATTCCACTACTTCTCAGTCGTGAAACGTGTGCACACGTTGCACGAGATAACGGCGAAGCTGCTTATGCTTATGAATATCGGAACTCTGCGCTGACACGACTATATGTCCGTCGACTGAATATGTTGGGTTGATTTCGCCTTTCTACTCGGTTTGCTATTGAACGATCTATCGGACTTTAGGAGAATTGCCGGGGTGCAACTCTCTGTTCCCCTTCTTTCTCTATCTTTCTTTCACTCTTTTTCTGCTTTTCTCTTACGTCGAAGGCCGCTCGTTGTTGTTACCATTCGACATTTACCGCTTAGAATATCACCTTTAAAGCGTATTGGATGAAAGTGATCCTAGGTTTAATACTGCAGATCGTAAAAATGGTAAAATGGTAAAGATAATGTACATATACCCTTGTCGACAATCAAATATTATGGTAAAGCAACGTAAAATTGGATGATGTTATGCAAAAATGAGCCATTCCACGAAATGTGAAAAAAATTATGCATTTTCTTTGCACGAAGACAGCTTGATAAATTTGAAATTGAAATATATTAATAAATTTAACGTTGTGAATTATGTTTAGGATAAATTTTTCGTAGCAATTTTTCTTTTTAGTGTAAATAGGAATATAATACAATTTATCCTAAGGATGTAAATTTGTTAAGAGAAATGTGTGCATCACTTTAAATTTTACGTGCGTTAGTTGCATTCTTGAAAATGTACTTTACATGCAAGACAACAATTCTAGTTGCATGCACTAAATATTACTGCAGTCAAGTCTATTAAGTGCATTATTTCGTGGCACTATTGTACCGTTGTTGCACGAAAATTTATAACATTGTGAAATATTAATATGCCGTGAGAATTTGGTCTTTTACTTTATTGGAACGTGTTACTTATGCGATGAAAAATAACAATAGCATGAATATTACTAAAAAAATTGATATAAAAATATAAAAATTAATAACAGGATATTTACTTTGCTATTCTTAATTGAAAATTTCAAGCAAGTAATTGTTGCAGTGATCTTCTTTTACAAAAATAAAATATTTAGATAATTTAGACGTGCAAGATTTTCGACTTTTGGTCGAAATCAGTAACAAAATTTTAGAATTTCGCATAAATATATTACCTGCGATTTACAATACCGTAGTTTGAATATTTGAATTGGAAAAAATTTCAGATTTAAATCGAGCGAACTGCGATCTTTGGACGGATATCCCCTGTTATGGTCAGATTTTATTATACCTCTTTGTACAACAGTGCGTGATCTATTTGTAAATCCCGAGAGAGGACTCACAATTTGCGGAATTGCATCGTGTATAGAATATTATGTGGGGTAGAATATGGCACGGTATAACATTTTATAAAAAATTAATAGAATTGATTAAGAATTTCATAAAAAAGAGATACAAAGCCGTAACCAGCCAATGCAGGTGCACAAAAATAATAATTATTCAAATGTAATCTACATTAATTAGTAATCAACGTTCCGAGCACTTTTTTGATTTTCCTCAGTACAAATACGCAAAAAATCGAATTAAAATATTACGTGAAATAACACGGAATCAATCAAACAAACGCAATACAAAAATAATGTTTCAAATAAAATCTATTTTTAAATAAAAAAATATTACGATTGTTGTGAAAATGTAGGTATGTGTTGCGGTATCAATGTTCATTCGAAGAAATTGAGACAGAACGTAAATTAATCTCGATTATAGTTACAGCTAAAATTCAATGACATTCAACTGGCCAATTTTCAACCGAAGGACTGATTCTATATAAAAATTTAAAATTCAATTGTACTGCGATGTATCGCGATTATTATTTTACATGATATCTTTTTATATATAAGACGGTACTTCTTATATATTTACGGTATCTTTTTATATATAAGATGATACCAATATTAAAATAGTCTCGTTGAGAATGGTATCTGCATTTTTACATCATGACAGGCAATGCCTATGAGAAACGATTTTATTCCGAATCTTTATTTACTAGTCGCGCTCATCAAACTTTTATTTCACGAAACATAGATATGGGTCGATCTCTTAAGATCAATAACGACAATAAATATTTTAAAACCTTTACATATTTAATCGGTTTTTGTCTTAATATTTAATCGTCAGGCATTTCGCGCATCTATCATCATTATTGCGCGTTGGTAATTTTTACATTATTTTTCATATAAAATTATCATCTCTATTTTTGCTTCGTATTTTTTGACAAGACGTTCATAATTGAGACATTTGTAAGTAAAAATAATATAATGTAACAGATTATTATAGAATATTTTAGATATACTTATTCGATGAAATTGTTCAAGATAAGAAATTGAATGAAAATTATTCGAGCGAATGATCTTAGAAATTTCTTCACGACAGTCTGCTCTTGTAAAATATAATCTGATGTAAAAATGTCTTTTCTATCGAATGGCTTTTTCGCATTAGCTTTATAAACTAAAATTAAATCGATGACCCAGTTCGAAATAGCAACAGCTCATAAAATTGAAATTTTCAACTTAATATAAAATACAGAAAGTGTTTTTGTACGAATAATCATCCGATTGTCATATCGAATTTCCCTTCGATCGCGTTGCTTTTTGTCATGTATAAAACGACAAAGTAGTGCAAGATGTCGATAATGCTTGCATTACCCCAGAAATTCTATACATTTAGCTCTTGGATGTAGCCTACTTTTTTTATCATGCAGTTGCATAAGCTGTATTACATAAATCTGGCCCTGTCAGTGACAACAGATGATAACGTTAAATATTCCGTAAAAAGTTCAATATTCGTGTACACAATGCGTTTAAATAACAAGAATGAAAATAAAATGAATTTCTTCGTTTTATAATTAAAAGCACATATATATTTATTTTATCGAGTTCGCAATAATTTTTGAAATAATTCTTTTGCTTTCTTACCAGCACTATATGTATCATATTAATAAGATATTAATAGTAAATTTTGAGTGCAAATTATTTAATCTTTATTTTAATAAAGATTTTAATTTAAGTTTTGAAAATTTATTGAATTTAATGNATTAAATTATATTTATAAATTTTCAATAATTAATTATTATTTTTCAAATTTTACATTCCAAGAGAAAATTGTGTGAATGTAATTATTTAAAAAGTTAATATATGTATAATACGAACTGAGAATAAATCGATTTAAATAAGAGAAATCATATTTTCGATCAAAGCAGATCTTAATTAAATTTATTTTAATGGCATT